>VDFB02281492.1:355877687-355939665 GCA_007258455.2 Sequoia sempervirens
GTAGTTATTTTTGGCAGATACATGATGGATGGGCATCGTATTGTGTGATATATGATGGAGATGTATTGTATTCAGCACATGATTTTATTATTTTGATTATGTGATGGCCCATATTGACATTATGTATGATGTTTCCTTTATGCAGCTGGATGTACATACGGATGGACGATGTATGTCTGCTTATGTTTATATGATTCATGACGTATGATGTATGGATGTACATGTAGACGGATGACTTATGTATCGTTTCATGATGTATGATGTATGATTTATGGATGCATATGTTTTCATGATTTATGATGTATGACTTATGGATGCACATGGGGATAGACGAGTTATGTATCTTTACATGATGTATGATGTATGATTTATGGATGCATATGTGGATGGGCGATTTATGTATCTTTACATGATGTATGATGTATGATTTATGGATGCATATGTTTATAGGATTTATGATGTAATTATATGCCAATAACGACCGTTATGAGGATGCGAGTAGGCGAGAGGCGGATGGAGGATTGCATTTGCCAAAAACAACCATTAATATCCTGAGAGGAAGAGGACCGACAAGAGGAACCAAGAACAAGAGTACTTGCACAACCGAAATCATAAGCTGTGGTTATGATGGAAATGAAGGGTACATGCAAAGGGGTGGAAATGCAGTGAAAATGAGATTTTGCCATCTTTGGAGCATTGATTTTTACTATAGCATAGGGTACTAAACACCTTGATATAGAAGACCAAGGCGAGCGAGTACTCTATGCATGAAACAAACACAGCAAACAATAAGGTTATCTCAACACCCCGAGGTCACGATGACCTCGGTCGGGCCTGGTGCTGTAATAACCAAAAACACACAAAGTTGTCCCAGCGTAACACAAGACCTAGAGATCTCGGTGGGTCTTACGAGGGACAACCGAGAAGACAGCAGACAAAACAAAAGATCAAGGTATGCCCTCATTTCAGCAGGTCAAAGCACGCCTTGGTATGATGGACCAAGGTGACCTTGACAAGTGATAGGAAGGAACCCAAAAATGATAAACAAAATCCGAGAGCATCAAAAGATCAAACTCAAGACAATAGGTCCTTTGCCATAGGATCACGGTGATGGATGCGATTGGTGAGGTCTGTTAGGAAGGGTTCATCCTGTTGAGACCAAAGGTGGATGCAAAATAAGGTGATCCAGTTGGCGTGGGATATTACCGCGGGACAAGATCTTGTAACACAAAGGAATTCCATTTGTGAATAACTGGTGGATGTGGGCACAACTTGATAACGAAGCCCAAAAGACTGACATAACCTACAGACCTAGGGGCTCGGGGGCCGATCATAGATTAGCCTTGCCTACGTGAAAGCGCAGAGCCCTCGTAGTTCCAGAAAAGACCATGGATAAAACGGAAAGAAGACCAATGGTGACCGATGATGAACAAATGCCCCGGGAGCGAATCAAATGATCAGCCTTGCCTACGTGACAGCGCAGGGGCGACGTAGTTCGACAAACGGACTCGACAAGATGGGTCCTAGGTGAAGACCGACACGATGGATGATTCTACCTGATGACACGAGTGTGAATGACATAAGCTCAGAGTGGGATACCAAAGAAAAAGCTCAGGAATGGGGGATAGACTCGATGGGTCGTCCAATGCTCAATCAATATTTACCAAACAGTCCGGGATGAGATGGATGAAGACAATAGTGCGGATGACGGCATAAAAGAACTAGGATGTCAGGTAGATAATGATTAAGCCCTCTATGGATGACGCCTGTTGCCAGGTTTTCACCATCCATACTTATCCAAGGCGCCACCAAGAGGTGGTTTTCACCATAGGACGGATTTATTTCTCTTGACTATTTTTGGATTTTTAACTTTTTTTATTTTTTTGATTTTTTGATTTTTTGATTTTTGACCAGGTGGGGTAACCGAGCAGACTTAGGGGTAGAACTTTTTCAAATGCATGACATTGATAGGCTCGTCAAGGGGGTCTCCTTCAAGAGTAGTCAACCTGTATGCCCCTGATCCATATTTAGCAGCTATGATATAGGGCCCCAACCAATTTGCCTCAAATTTTCCCTTCTTGTCCCTATCTTGCTGAGTACGTTGGTTCTCTTTAAGAACAAGCTCGCCCTCCTGGAATTGGCGAGGACGAACCTTTTTGTTGTAACTACGCTTGAGGCGGTTCTGATATGCTTGCAGATGATCGTAGGCCTTTATTCTGCGTTCGTCCAGTAACTCTAGCTGTGTAAGCCGTGCAACACGAGCATCCTCTTCGCTGATGAGGTTCTTAAGAGAGATTCTCAATGATGGGATTTCAACCTCGATTGGCAAGACAGCTTCGGCACCAAAGACCAGAGAGTAGGGAGTGGCGCCTGTTGGGGTGCGGATGGATGTGCGATATGCCCAGAGGGCAGGATGAATGTGAAGGTGCCAATCTCGTCCAGTGTTATTGACGACCTTTTTGAGAATACGGATGAGGGTTTTGTTGGTCGCTTCTGCCTGACCATTACCCTGGGGGTAATACGGCGTTGACCAACGGTGCTGAATATGGAAGGTTTCGCATAGGTGCTTCATGGCTTGGTTTTTGAATGGTTTTCCGTTGTCGGAAATGATGGTGGATGGGATACCATATCTGCAGAGAATATGGTAAAGGATGAATTTGGAGATCTGAATGCCAGTGATTTGTGAGAGGGGGATTGCTTCTACCCACTTGGTGAAATATTCGGTGGCGGTGATTATGAAGGTATGGCCGTCGGATGAGGGTGGGTGAATCTTGCCAATCAAGTCAAAACCCCATTGAGAAAATGGCCATGGTGCCAGGAGGGGCTGAAGGTCTTGTGCTGGAGCATGAATTAAATCTGCATGTTGCTGACATGGGAGACACTTCTTTACAAACTCGCAAGCATCATGTTCCAGTGTAGGCCAATAATATCCTGCTCGTAAGACTCTCTTGGCTAGAGCCATACCATTTGAATGTGCCCCACAAACACCGCCATGTACCTCCGTTAATGTAGTATGGGCTTCGGTCTCATTTAGGCATCTGAGGAGGATTCCATCATACCCACGACGATAAAGCGTATCACCGACAATGACGTATCGAGAGGAACGGTGGATAAATGATTTACGTTGGTTGCGTGTAAGTTCTGGGGGTATGATATTGTCACGGAGGTAATTATATATGTCTTGGTACCACGGGGAGGCGGGACCTACAACATCGCACACCATGTCAGTGTCAGGAACATCATATGCAGGGATTAATAGTTGTTCGACAAGAAACTCACACTCTGTTCGATCTCTGGGCATGTCAATCAAAGAACCAATAGTGGCCATGGCATCTGCTGCTTTGTTCTGCACCCGGGGGATTTGGTCAAACTGTATGGAGGTGAAATATTTCTTGAAATCGTCCACCATGCGCTTATAGGGTAGCAGTTTGTCATCCTTTGTGAGGAATTCATCATTAACTTGTCTGATAACCAATAAGGAATCCCCAAAGACTTTCAAATGTGTAATATGCCACTGTTTTGCAATTCTAAGGCCGGTGAGGAGGGCTTCATATTCTGCCATATTGTTGGTGCAGGGAAACGCTATCCTGAATGATTTTGGGATGTAGTCACCTTGAGGGGTGACTAAGAGAATTCCTGCCCCAGATCCACTGTGAGTGTATGAGCCATCAAAGTATAACGTCCAAGTTGGTGCTTCTGTTACTGTGTAGATTCCTTCATCTGGGAATTCAGTGTCTATTGGGTAGGCATCTACTAGTGGTGCTTCAGCCAATTGATCAGCAATAACCTGTCCTTTAATGGCTTTGCGCTCTACATACTCGATGTCAAATTCGCTTAGTAGCATGACCCATTTGGCCATGCGGCCAGTCAAGGTGGTTCTAGACAACAGATATTTCAAAGGATCAATTTTAGCAATTAATTTGACTGGGTGACTGAGCATGTAATGGCGGAGTTTCTGTGTACTGAAGACTAGTGCAAGGCATGCTTTTTCCATAGGAGAATAATTTAACTCATAGCCAACTAGTGTTCTGCTGATATAGTAGACTGCCCTTTCTTTGAGTGACTCATCGTGCTGCGCCAATAATGCCCCCAGTGCGACTGAGGTAGCAGAGATATAAAGTAGGAGGGGTTTTCCTGGAATGGGCGGCATCAAAATTGGGGGATGAGCTAAGTATTCCTTGATTTTATCAAAACCCATTTGACACTGTGCTGTCCATCGGAATGTAGAATCTTTCTTCAAAAGATGAGTAAAAGGTTGACATTTATCTGCAAGTTGGGCTATAAACCGCCGGATGGACTGCATTTTTCCCTGGAGGCTCCTTAACTGCTTTAGATTGCGTGGAGGCGGCATGTCCAGAATAGCCTTTACTTTGGCGGGATCAACTTCAATACCTCTGCGGGAGACTATGAAACCCAACAATTTCCCTGATGTGACACCAAAGACACACTTTTTTGGATTCAACCGCAACTTGTAGTGCTCTAGTCGCTCAAATATCTTCTTCAGAATGGCCGGATGTTCTGCTCGTGTCTTGGACTTCCCTAATAGGTCATCAACATAGTCTTCCATGATGATATGAATAAGGTCATGGAAGATAACGGTCATAGCTCTCTGATATGTCGCCCCTGCATTTTTGAGACCGAAGGGCATGACATTGTAGCAGAAAGTGCCCCAAGGCGTGGTGAAGGCAGTTTTGTGTTGGTCTTCAGGTGCGATTCGGATCTGGTTATACCCGGAGAAGCCATCCATCAGGGACAACATCTCATGTCCTGCTGTTAGGTCGACCAACATGTCAATATTGGGTAGGGGGAAGTCGTCTTTGGGGCAGGCTTTGTTGAGATCCCTGAAGTCTGTACATATCCGAATGTCGCCATTTGGTTTAGCAACTGGCACTATGTTGGAGATCCATTCGGAGTAGTCGATTGGCCTGATAAATCCTGCCTCCAGTAACTTCTCTAATTCCTTCTTGACTAACAATGCGACTTGCGGATGCATCTTGCGGAGTTTTTGCTTGACAGGTTTAGCGTCTGGGTTGATGTCCAGGTGATGAACCACCAAGGCGGGATCTAAGCCTGGCATGTCTGAATATGACCAAGCGAAGTTAACAATTCCCTCCTGGAGTAGCTGTGCAAAGATTGGAAACTCTTGTTCGGAGAGTGACTTGGCTACATAGGTGATCTTAGGATTTTCAGTAGTTCCCAAATTAATCTCTTGCGTCTCCTCAATCAGAATAGATGATCTAGTAGATAGCTGAGTTCCCATAAGGGGAAGATGAACATCTCCATCTTCTGGCGCCTCTTTGAGGTTTTCGCCGTCAGATGCGTCCTTTATTTTTACTTTTTCCAGGTCACGAAGTGCCTCAGGGAGGTCTTCACTAGATGACCGTTTGTTATTCTTTTTATTCTCACTTTTGCGACTGGAGTGTTCATCCTCCCCCAATCCCATGAGGTTGACATATGTATCCGTAGACATAGTGACAGGCGTGCTAGTTCGTAGGTCCCAATCAATGAGCTCAGGATGGCAAAGGGATAGGCTAATGGTGCAGACGGATAGGCATTCAAACATGGAGGATAGGTCGACGTGATCGACGTCATCGTACGCACGTATGATGGATTCTTCCTCGGGTATGTCTCCCAATAAGCCGTCGTCCACAACTACACTATTGGAGGCATTAGACAATGTTTCAGGGCCCTTTTGCTTTCTGTCATACCCAATGCCCACATTCTTTGGTAACAGACATGTATCAATGGGTTGTAATCGCCCTTGTTCTTGCTTTCCTAGGCCTTTGCCTTGATAGTTATGCTTCTCCACGAACTTTGTCGGCCAGGGGTACTTTTCTTGGAAGTATTCCTTGAGAGGAGTTTCTGGCTGAGGCTCTTCTCGGTAAACCCATTGGCTTATGTCTTCTTCGGGCGCATCTGTCTTGATACTTGGGGATACAAAGGTGGTGGTAGGGATGTTCGTGCCACTGAAGGTGACAGTCTTGTCTTCCTTTGGGGTAGCACGGGAAGGTTGACCGTACTCATGTGGCGATGGTGGCATGGTCGCCACATTAAGAGAAGTGTGCATTTCGTACTCGCCACACCCTTTGTCAATGATCTGGACTTTTGTGAACGTAGGCTCAGTGGGGGAGGATGGAGGGGTTTTTGCAGTGGATGGTGGATGAACGGGTGATGATTGAGATGCCCCCATTTCAACCCCAGGACAATAATGTAGATGGGGAAATGATGCCTCTAGAGCGCGGCAATATTCGAACGGTTGGGGGTCGGCATAGATGGTGACCTCCTGTCCATCGACGGGGAATTTGAGGCATTGATGGTAGGTGGAGGGTACGGCTTGCATAGCATGGAGCCATGGACGGCCGAGGAGGAGGTTATATGGTAAGTCCAGATCAAGGACATGACAGGTGATGTACCGAACCACCGGTCCAACTTGGACAGGAAGATTGATGATCCCTTCTGAATTCCTTTCTGCATTGTCATAAGCCTTGATTGTAATAATCTGATTGCTTAAGTCTGCTTGGGTGTACCCCACCTGTTTTATGAATTTTAAAGTGCACAAGTTGAGGGCAGAGCCATTATCTACCAAGACCCTTTTTACTTTATGCCGAGCAACCACGACTTCGATATGTAAGGGGCGATTGTGATTGGCGTCAATATTGGGCATATCATTGTGGCTGAAGTGTAGTTGGTGGGATGAATCCAGGTGTCCTACCAAGGCTTGGAACTGTGTAGGATCCATATTATTAGGCACATGAGTTTCCTGTAGAGCTCTATTGAGGATTTCTTGATACACAGGGGAAGACTTGAGTAAATCCAAAATGGAGATATGGGCAGGGGTCTTTCCCAGGTGATCAAGGATATCGTACTGGGAAGTTACAGGAGTTGGTTGGGCGGGTGCGGAGGCTGCAGGAACGGTGATACGGGCCCGTCGTGTGGTAACAGCACATTGGGGGTCTTTAGCTTTGACGTGTATCATGGATACACGAGGTTCTACCTGCTCAATGTAATGAATAACACCCTCGTAATTGAGGGGTACACTCTTGTAGCTTACGTTATTTGTGCTGTTATTTTGAGGATTAGTATTGGAAGTGCTCGGGCCTTGGTTATGATTTGGGAAAGCGTTTTGATAAATTTGTAATTGAGCATTGGACGACGGAGCTTGATTAGGATCAACCTTGATGTCACCTCGATCTATGAGATCCTGGACGTAGTTTTTCAGACCTTGACACTTATTCAAAGAGTGCCCTTTAATTTTGTGGAACTCACAATACTCATTTTCCCTAAACCATGCGGGCTTAGGTTTGGATTCATCTAGTGGCTTGGTGACAGGATACGTGATCGGGTAGCTAATCTGCAACAGTTTGTTGAAGACAACACTCAAGGGTTCTCCTAGTTGAGCATATTGGCGTTTATTGTTCCCTTGGTTATTTTGATTGGACTGTTGGGGAGGACGGGGTGTCCCTTGCGGTACGGATATGGCATTAGGTACAGATTGCTGTTGTTTCTGGGATGCGTTGGCCACTTGGACGTGTTTAGTATCAGTGACACCATCATTGACTGCATTCTTGTTCTTGTTCCAAAAACGTGGCTTGTCATTGAAAGACCTTTCCCTATCTTGGTTATATATTTTGATGTGCCCTTTGGCAATAAGGGCACGCTCAAGGATGGGTCCTTTCTCCACTACCTCTGCGAAAGTGGTGACACAATGTAATCGGAAGTTGTGGGCCATGTCAGGATGGGAGTTCTCCACAAAAAGGGTGACCATGTCCTTCTCTTTCAAAGGGGTTTTCATTCGGCTCGCCAGGGCACGCCACCTCTGGAGGTAGCTAGTGAAGGTTTCCCCGTCACGTTGTTTCTCTTTGAGAAGATCCAGGGTATCAGTATCCTTCTCCAAGTTGAAGGAGAAGTAGGAGACAAACCTTTCTGACAAGTCCGCAAAAGATTTTATAGATCCCTTGTCGAGGGTCATGAACCACCCTAGTGCGTCGCTTCCCAAACTTCGGGGGAACAGTCGCAAGAGATAGTTGTCATTGTGGATTACTTCTTGACACTGGGAGTAAAACTCCCGCAGGTGAGCCTTTGGATCTTTGTTCCCCTTATACTTGTCAAATTTTGGTATCTCAAAATGTTTGGGGAAGGGAATCAATGAGATGGAGGGATCATACGGATAGGGGCATATATCTTCGAACTTGAACGATTGTTTGCTAGTCCCTGCCTGGAGATCCTTCAGTGCGGCTTTGATTTCCAGGATGTCCGCATTGGCTGGTGTGTTGGATGGATATTGATGATATGATGATTGTGGATTTTGAGAGGATGTTTGGAGATGGGTGTATGGATGAGGAGGTGTCACCTCCTGCTGATATGCCAAGGGACCTTGTTGATAAAAAGGTTGCTGTTGCGAGGGGGGATATGGATTGGCTAGGTAGTTGTGGGTGGCGTACTGTTGGGAAGTGTGGAGAAAGTGTTGTTGATTAGCTTGCGGATATTGGGGGTGTTGATATGACTGTTGTGATGCCCCATAGGAGGGTTGTTGTTGATATTGTTGCTGGTTGTAATAGTTGTGGTGATGAGGTGGTTGTTGATATTGTTGTTGATGCATAGGTGGTGCCTGTGATGGGCGAGATGGGATGGTATGTTGTGGTTGCGCTTGTGGGCGTAAAATGGATGCAAGGAACGAAGATGCGGTCGGGGCTGAAGGCCGGGGTGGATTTCCTTGCAGTTGATGTTGTGATGGTTGTGCTGAGAATAGGGGATTGACCAATGGTTGTTGTTGAGGTGGAGGTGCGATTGAGATGTTGTGCAAGGGAGGTTGTTGAGCACTAGTGGGAGCGTGGGATTGGGGAGGTTGTTGGGATATGAACGATGATGGAGGAAGAATGTTGGATTGGGGCAATGATGGAGGTTGGAATGATGATGGTGGAGGGACATTGGATTGGGACGACGGTGGAGGTTGGAATGATGATGGTGGAGGTTGAAATGACGATGGTGGAGGGACATTGGATTGGGACGATGGTGGAGGTTGGAATGATGATGGTGGAGGATTGGTGGCTCCTAGAGGTGGCTGCAAAGAAGCGAAAGGGTTGCCCCCAGTGTTGACAGGAGGCAGGTTCGAAAGGGGCGGTGCCGGCAGCATTAATGGTTGTGGTTGCGGGATGTTTTGCGGCATGCCATAGGCATAGGGATCATTGGGATCAATGGCTTGAGGTGCTCCCGTGATCGAGATGGTAGGATGCGTGGGATTTCCAACGGGATACAGGACTGCGTTGCCAAATTCGGGTTGATGCCAACCTTCTATGGGGGTATGCAAGCTACTAGGGGTGTCATGTGAGCCTTGGGGGGCGTTAGACGTTGAGGTGCCATACTTGGATAAGTCGACACCTGACGGTAGCTTGACACCCTTGTCAATCAAGTGAGCCAAGATTTTGTCCCCATGTCTTTCGAATAGGCGTTCTGTCATTTGTGCATTGACAGGGTTGCTAAAGTGTTCTTCGAACGTAAGCTCGGGTTGTTCGGCCATGTTTTCCTCCCCAGGGGGTGATGTGTTTTGACCATCCACATTGGATTGCGATGAGGTGCCATTGTGGGGATCGTGAGGGATATTAGCACCATAGTTAGGATCGGATGTGATGTTGACCGTGTTGATGGGATTTTGAGGGTTGTTCGATTGGGCATTTAGGGCTTGTTGGTCGGCCATTTTCTTTGCTTGTGATCGAGTTTGAACGGGCATGCAAGATGATGAAGTAGATCAAGATTGATTAAATTTCGATGGGAGATTAGTGGATGACGATTGATTATGCCGATGTGGATTGGCTTGATGGGATGGGATTGGATTGATCGATAGATGTTGGACTTTACCTGAATGTCGGGTTTTGATCCGAATAGGTTTGATGGTGTAGGGATTGGATTAATCTGATGATCAGGATTGGATTGATGATAAGTATGACGAAGACCGAGATCCACAACCGGGTTTAAGAGGGATCCTTGGTAACACTAGGTATTGATTGAGAGGTGGATGTATGATAACGACACCGAATCCAACTTGAGATAGAAGCGGATTGATTGGGCCGAAAGGGATAACTGACTTAAGACGGATAGCGATCCTAAGCCAGCTATGATGATTGCGATTAGAGATAAATACCTAGGTCAACTTGGATGGCAACTCCAACGAGGTTTATATGGAATAACGGGGATCGGAGATGAAAACGGAATTAGGACGGATGGGTAGCGTCTTGGGGAAGACGTATGGCTCTCGAAACAATCAGAAGAGTGTTCGGAATAAATGACCTTTAGAATGAAGGGATGGAGGCTCGGAATGGACGTTCAAAAGCTTATTTTGGATGCTAAATGATCGTAACGATGGTCAAAGTAGAGGGACAATGCATGCGAAGTGATGATATAGGGTGATCAAAGGACAGGTCCGCCACTGCACTGGGACAAGCCCGCCACTGAATTAGGACAGGTCCGCCACTGAAATGGGACAGGTCCGCCACTGAATTAGGACAGGTCCGCCACTAAAATGGGACAGGTCCGCCACTACACTAAGACAGGCCCGCCACTGCACTAGGACAGGTCCGCCAATGCACCAGGACAAGCCCGCCACTGAACTGGGACAGGTCCGCCAATGCACCAGGACAAGCCCGCCACTGCACTGGGACAGGTCCGCCAATGCACCAGGACAAGTTTGCAAAAGGATAAGGTCAAGTCCGCCAAAGGATGAGTTCAAGGTTGATGTTTTGATGGATGGCAAATGCAAAGGACCCAAAGTGTAACAATCATAAAAAGACTTGGCCAAACTGATAATCACTGGTTTTTGCACAAGAAAGACAGTTCAAACAGCACAACCCTAAAATTAGTAGAAAGGGGTATGGTCAACAAAGTCTTCTACTCTAGGATGCACATGGTTTCTAAGGAGTCCTCGATATACACCCGGTACGTGAGGCCCAAACCGTGAACACCAACCCGTTACAAGCGTGAGTCGGGAACCTTAGCGAGATACTAAAGGCTCGGACCAACTCTTCACGTCATCCCGACGCTTCGCCAATTACAACGTGGTTGGATTGAGGTACAGCTTTCGCTCTCCCCCCTTTATATACCCCGCCGGTACGCGTGGTTGGAATCGTCCCTTGGGGTGATGAAATCCCCAAGCAGGTCCCACTAAGAAATTGAAAAAGGGTGACAAAAAAGGACTTGGAAAGCTACGATTTCTCGTCACCCAGGATCGCCAAATGGCGCAAGGGGATTGGATACGTCAAATAGCTTTCCCAAACACGCCAAGCAAGGTCTATTGACACCCCTTTAATTAAGCTATGTTCCTATTTTACCAAAACACAATTCGGGAAAACTTGAAAGAAACAAATTTACCTTCTGTAAGACAGGTCCGCCACTCTGTTAGGACAGGCCCGCCACTGAATTAGGACAGGTCCGCCACTGAACTGGGACAGGCCCGCCACTGCACTAAGACAGGTCCGCCACTCTGTCAGGACGAGCCCGCCACTGACAGGTAGGGGACAGGTCAGGTCCGCCACTGAACTGGGACAGGCCCGCCACTGCACTAAGACAGGTCCGCCACTCTGTTAGGACGAGCCCGCCACCCCTGGACAGGTCCGCCACTCCAGGACCAGTCCGCCACCGGAAGAGGACAGGTCCGCCACTCTGCACCCTGGACCTGCAAAAATGCAAAAAACAGCAAACGTGAAAGAAAAAGACCCGTTTGTGGGTCCCACCGGGCGTGCCAGAAATGTGATAGGTCGAAATAGGTGTTAGAAAACAAGCAACAATTTAAAGAGCACAAATAAACAACTAAAACAACCTACACTTCGAGATTAGCCTAAGTTGGAAACAAAACAAGACAAAGCCACGAAATAGAACTTTATACCTTGCGTTGAGTCGATCCTTTGGTTGGCCCTTCGATTTTGAATGTGTATGCTCCTTAGATGACGAAAGATGTGTGATATGAGATGCAAATGATGCTTGGAAACATAAAAAAAGCTAAGTGTGGATTGAGAAATAAAACTGCAAGAGTTTGGCTACACAAAATGATCTCCCAAAATGAGAGAAAAGAAGGGGTATTTATAGGATTTTTGGGAAGTCCTAGGGGAAATGGACGGTCAAGATTGATCCACCAAACATCAAGATGTAGGGCTAAGGTGAGTTGAGAACTCACAAGCCCTCACATCTTGACATGTGGCATGTGATGAAGCCCTAAAAGATGAAGTGGACATGAGGTGGAAGGAAAAGGACATGACATGGAGAGGGGTACAAAGTACCTTGGGATTGGACAAGATCTCCTCATAAAGGAGGTCCTTGTCCCCATGTGGGTGAGAGGACATGTGAGGAATTAAAAATTCCTCAAATATTCTCATGGGGATGAGAGAAAGAATAAAAAAAGAATAGAGGACATGTGGGGAGAAGTGAAGGAATTAAAAATTCCATTTAGGTGCCTTGGGGGATTAAAAGGTGAATTAAAAATTCACATGGGGAAGGGGGATGCCTTGTCCAAAAGGAGAAAGCCTTTAATAAGGTTGACTCAAGGACATGTGCCATAAATAGGATGAGGATGAGGTTAGGCTAATCAAATGATTAAGGTTATGCAAGTACTTAGTTAGATAGACTAATGACTGATTAGAGGCAAGTGGGAAATTATGGAGGATGTGACCTTAATGATGATTAAGGGTGTGCACATGCTAACCCTAGTTAATTAGAAGAAGATGAAGCAATTAAAATGGATTAGGGACCAACTTGCAAAAGTTGGAGGATGTGACCATGAGAGAGAAAAGATGAATTAAAAATGCATTTTAATTCAAAAGGGGAATATGACTAAATTAAATAAAAGGGGATATTTATTTAATTTAGAGGAGAAAAAGGGGTAAAGTATCAAATTAAATACTTTAGGACCCTTGTGCGAGATGCAAGATATTAATTAAACAAATGGCTTTTAATTAATATTGTCAGAGGGGATGAGCAACCGGATGAATCAAGGAGACACATTTGATCATATGGAAGTGATCAAAATTGGACGTCTACAATTTCATTCAATTTTCTCAATATGTAAGATTTTTAATATCTGATCTGGGTTGAAAACTACCATGGACCTCATGATAGCACTCGGGAATCAAATTTTTCACTCAAATCTTACCACACTATCACCCTAGGAAAAATACATCATTACAAGAGGAGATGATCCTAATGGTTTGTGGCAGATTCAAAGGGAGCTAATGAAGGTTACTTGCTTTTCACCTTGCTTTCAAGACTTTCCATAACTCTCATTGGCAAATGGGCATAAAACAAAGAATCTAGGACAAAATTTCCCAACCAATAAACTTGAAAATATCTAAACCACTTCTCTCCGAACAACCAAAGTATGCTTCAGATAACAACCCACCATTTCAAGATGGAAAGAAATAGGCCAACCCCCAAGAATAATACATGGCGGACAACAAAGAACAAAGGAAACAAAAGATAGAAAGAAAGGACAAATAGGAAAACAACAAGTTATTTACAAGCAGGAAACAAACAAAATATTTACACGAAGAACAACAAACTATTTACATGCAAAATAGAAATTAACAAGCCTTATGACTCAAAATAGTGTTTGAGAAACTGCCCATTGACGGGCAAGGGAACAGGTTCTCTAGTGAGACTACTTAATCTAAAAGTATTTTCTCCCAAGATCTCAGCAATCTGATAGGGACCTAGCCAGAGTTTGTCAAACTTTTGGTGACTGCCTTTCCTTTCATTGGCTTTATCCCACAACAATACAAGGTCAGATATTCTAAAGGCTTTGATTTTGGCTGTTTTGTCAAACCAACGTTTGACAACAGCCTGATGTATGAAGAATTGTTGCAAGGCGGCATCCCTCTATTCTTCTAATTTTAATAAAGCAACTAATCTGACTTTTATCCTATTGTCGTTAGAGTAGAACTTCTACATGAACTCAAGGATCGGTATCTGTAGATGGATAGGGAAGACAGGCTCTTGACCATATACTAGCTTGAATGGTGAAGTTTTTAAGTAGCCTTAATCCTAGTCCTGTCAGCCCATAACACAAATCTCAACTAGGTATGCCAGTCCCTAGGGTTGTGTTCTAACAATTTCTTTATTACCCCTAGAAGGTTCTTATTGGTTGAATCTGCTACTCCATTGCCTTGTGGGTAATAATTTGAGGAATACTTCAAGACGATCTTGTGATCATAAGCCCATAAAATAAACTCAACAGAAGAAAAAGCAGAGCCATTGTCACATACTAGAGCGAAGGGTACCCCAAACCTTATAGTGATGCACTCGGTGAGGAACTTGATCACTACCTTCGTTGTGTTGTGCTTGCAGGGTATAGCCTTTGTCCATCTTGTGCAATAATCAGTAGCCGTCAAGATAAACTTGTGTCCTGCATAAGAATTTAGGTTAATCACCCCAATAAAATCCAGTGCCCACTGGGAAAATGGCCTTACCTCATAGATGGGTTGCAAAGGCATGGTTGAATGGCATTCCCTTGGTGCAAAAATTTGACAAATGTAACATGTCCTCACATGTTGATGAGCATCTTTAAACACACATGGCCAGTAATAACTAGACCTAAGGATCTGGTGTGCTAGTGAATCTACAGAACCATGACTTGTGCCATGTTTCCCATGAAACTCAAAGATCACCTGCTTAGCCTCTTACTGATCAAGGCATCTTAAGTACACTCCTTCAAAATTCTTCTTGTATAGCAGCCCTCCTTTAAACATATAGTGTGAGCTTTTCAGTCTCAGTGCTCTCCTCTAAGTGGCATTCATTCCTTCTGGACATCGATTGTTGAGCATAAAGCAAATGGTATCAGCATACCATGGGTCATTAGAGAAAGTTTGGGTCATGTATTGCTGACAGATGATGTTGTTACCAGCTTCAGCCATAGATTTAGACAGACCCAAACCTCGAACAAGTTTCATAGGGTGTATCTCTAAATTGAACTCTTGCAAGATGGCCATCCATTTCCCTCTTCTTTCTCCTTGTTCGCTCTGCATAAGTAGAGACTTGACAGCAGCATCGGGAACTACAATAATAATTTGGATTCAGAGGATGTAGTGCCTAAATTTTTTAACAGCTCAGACCAGCGCAAAAGCTTGCTTCTCAAGAGGTGGGTATTTAACTTTAGAATTTTTGAATGGAGAGCTCATGAAAGCAATTGGCCTTTCTTCCCCCTCTTCTCTCCACTGAGTTAGAACAACCGCACATGAATGCTTAGAGGAAAAAGAATAAATATAAAACAACCTCAAGTAGTCAGGGCTAGTGAGGACTGGAGCTTCTGAAATGGATTGCTTAACTTGAGAAAATGTCACCTTTGCCTCATCACTCCACTCTATTTTGGCATCCTTCATCATCTCGTTCAAGGGCTTCACAATTTCTGCAAAGCCTGTGATAAACTTCCTCACGAAGTTGATCTTTCCAAAGAAGGATCTCATCTCCTTCTTGCTTCCTGGCATGGTTATCTTGAGGACGGACTCAACTCAATCTGGGTTGATGGATATTCCTCTTTCTGAAATTATGTGTCCCAAGAGCTTCCCTTTAGAAACTCTGAACACACATTTTTTTGGGATTCAAGGAGACACCATACTGGATACATCTTTGAAGGACTTTGGCTAAGTCTGTAGTGTGGTTCAATCTATCCTTGGAGAACACTGTCAAGTCATCCATGTAAACAATAATGCATTTACTAATTATGTCCTTGAATGCTATGTACATGGCACGCTAAAAAGTTGCTCCAATGTTTATTAAGCCAAATGGCATCCTTTTATAAGCATACGTTCCCCACTTAGTAGTGAAGGTTGTCTTCATCCTGCCCCCTTGGTTAACCATTACCTGATTGTATCCAGAGTAGCCATCCAAGAATGATATCATCTGAGATCCATTAATGGTCTGCAAGACTTCATCTAGAGAAGGAAGTGGGTACTTATCCTCTTTTGAGGCTCTATTTAGATTTTTGAAGTCCACACATAGCCTAATCTCTCTGTTTTTCTTACAGACTAGAACTAAGTTAGCCACCCATGTTGAATGGCGCACAGGGAAGATAATCCTTGTAGAGAGTAATTTTTGAACTTCTTTGAAGATCAATGGTTCAATTAGGGAATTGACAAGGCGTTGCTTCTGTCGAAAGGGTTTAGCTTCGGGCTTCAAGGTAATAGTGTGAGTCATAACAGAGGAATCAAATGTCTTTAAGTCTTCATATCCCCAAGCGATTGCAGAAATACATTTCTTCAGTGCCATCAATATGTCTTCCCTGATTGCTTCAAGGTAGGTTTTCCCTATGCAGAAATTCCTTTCGGGGCCAGAATCAACTAAGTTAACTGTCTCATATTCACCTCCCTTTTCTTCAATTGATGCCTTCTCTCGAGCCCTTGGGTCTAAGTCAAAGATTCTTTCTAGAGAAACCATTCCCTTAGGAATGTTATTACTTTTTAGATTAAAAACCCCTTTTGCGTCACAATCTCCAAGGTTCCAATCTCCTTGATCCCTGTTGGAATCATCAATAATTTTCCCCTCAAAAACATCAAAACTTGCTAGGAAAGCAAGGATATGTTGTTCATCATTGAAAACTTGAAAATTCTTGATATTATCCGGAACTATAGGGGTGGAAATTAATTCCACTGATAATTTCTTGAGCTTGGAGCCTTCCATAGGTTCTAGGGTGCTTGCAGCAACAGCCAATGAATCAGCTACCTGATTTTCTTCTCTAGGGATTAAGGTAATCCCAAAGGCATCAAATTCTTCGATCAGGTTCCATAATCTATTCCTATATGCTGTCAGCCTCTTGTTGTGACATGTATATTGGCTGCACACTTGCCTGATAACTATTTCTAAATCTCCCTTGACCATCAAGACAGTGACCTTCTTCTTATGTGCAAACATAAATCCCCATGCCAGAGCTTCATACTCTGCTACGTTGTTTGTGCATCCAAATTGCAACCTGTAAGAAGCAAAGAAGGTTTTCCTTTTAGGGTTGGTTAGTTCAATCCCAACACCATAGCCTGTCTTAGATTTGGATTCATCAAATGTAAGGGTCCATAGCTGATCGTGTGTTGGGATTGGTCCTTTTGGGGTCATTGTGGGCAATTGGATAGAATGAGCCAAGGGTGGGGTTGCTTGATCTTTTGGATTAAATACAGGGAATGGGTGTTTAGTAGGTTCCTCAGGAGTAATTCCCAATCCCTGTATAGATGTATCATGTGGCCCAAGGTTATCTTCTTGACATTCACTTGTCTCTTTGGTTAACCCTTTGGATTTTGGTATATCTGTGATTGCAGGGGTGTCAAACAAACCTTGGGGCTACTCCTCATCAATATGCTGATTTGGAAGTGTGTCTGGGGTAGGTTCAATTTGAGGAGGAGCCTCCTTTGACTGTATCTCATTTCTGGTTAACATTGTTGCTTCGTTGGCTTCAAATGGGAAGTGATTTGCAATGGCCTCAGCGTGACTTGAACTAGCATCCTTAGCTTGGGAAACATGATTTAAAATGTCAATGCAGGGTTGGCAAGTTAATTCAGAATGATTTTGGTAGTGTACCCTGCACCAATTAGGGAGTAAAAGACTTTGCAAATCAATGTCTTCCCCCAAGACCAGCTGATCTTGTTGCAACTTCCTGACTAATGCCTATTGATTTTCATCAATTATAAGATCAGGGGGCTTTTGTATGGGTTGTTCTTTAGGATAAAAAATAGAAAAGGTTAAAGCTTCTTCTCTTTTATAAACACCTATCCCAGTTTCAAAATAGGCTACCTCATTAGGGAAATCATATTCCGTGATGATATGCTTGAGGCGAGGCTCACTTTCAATCCTAATCTGATTAGGAATCCTTTTCCATGATAGCCACATATGTGAAAAGTCAAGGAAAAGATATCCCCCTAGATTTTTCATCAAATCTCTACTCAACAGCATACCATAGGTCTCAGGAATGTCTACCACTTGAACGTCTATGTTGGTTTGAATCCTAGGGTCTGATCCTACTTGCACATGTACATTTTTCAATTCTCCAACTACGTTAACTTCTATTTTGTCAAGTTGGATGACCTTCTTGTTAGTTTGGACAGGGTCCAACCCCAATTTCTTACATATAGAATATGGCATGACATTGCCTAAAGCCCCTAAATCCAACAGACAATTGTGTAGGTTCTTCCCACAGATTCTTAAACTTAGGAGAAATGGTGGGGTACCTACCTTATTTTTGTACAAGGCTGCATTCATATCTACAGCATGTGCAACCTTTCTTTTTCCTTTTGATTTGTTAGCTTGTTCCAAAGCTTTCAACACTATCTCCCTTTGAGCAGGGCACCACTTTAAGATGTCAAAGAATGAAAAAGAATTTTTCTATTTCTGCATCTCAGAAACAACACCAAATTGTATATTATAACTTGAATTACTTTTGAAAATGGTAGAGGAATTACCCTTATTATGGAAGTCAGGCGGGCCTTTTGGTGGAGGAGGATTATTATCAGCACCTTGATTTGGAGGCACCATATGACTAGGGGGTTTTGATGTAGTGAATGGCCCCTTACTTTGATTTCTCAGAAAGTGTCCTCCTTTTGTTGAAAATCCTGGGCATCATATGAATCCTCCTCTGGTTCATTCTCTTCTTGCCTTGGGAATGAAGGTTCCTCTTCAAAGAGGTCATAAGTCATTGATGTTTCTACTGAGTCACCTCCTTTGTTGGAATTCCCTTGGAAATTTTGGGCATCTTCATGTTCCATCTTGACAAATTTCTCCATCTGAGGGCAATTTACCTCAGAATGGGTCACTGTATCATGCAGCCTACACCAGTTAGTCATGAAATTCAAGTTCGGCCATGTTTGCAGTATGTGTTCTTTCCTCATTTGCTTGATAGTTGTGAGAGACTCCACCATTATTGGGCCTGATATTCCATTGTCTGTTGTTATTTGTTCTCTGGTTGTACCCTCTATTTTGGATTTGATAACCTCTTTGGTTGTAGTTGTTGTTATTCTGATAAGTACCCTAATTGTTGATGTTTTGATTGGGATAATTACCTTGGCTTTGAGGGGGATTCATTCGAAGCTGAGCCATGTCATTTGTAACCTAAGACAGTGTTTTCTTCAAGTTTTCTACCTCATTCGTAAGTTGGACTATCTTCTCGCTTTCCATGCTTTTAACAACAGGTGGTTGGTCAACATGACTTGGAGTTCCAATTTGGTTATGATAACCATGGGAGCTTGGAGGAACCTATGGTTGTTGGGAGAAGTCAGGAGTTCCCTTAGCAAAGAATGGAACAGGTGGTTGAGTTTGCAACTCAGACATAAGCCCATAATGGGAAGAATACATTCCTGGGATAGTATTAAATAGAGGAGTTGGGCTATGTATCTGATATCCTATTGAAGGGAAACCTCCTCCTAGGCCTCCTTGTTGAGAACTGATTTGTTGTTGCAGCTTGATAGCTAGATGATAGACGTTGGATAGAGAATCAATATAAGTTGGTTGATAAGTCCTTTGCAAGAACAAGCCAAGCAAGGGGTCTATAACTCTAAAGTAAGCTTGAATGGCACTATTCTTAGTGACTAGATAGGGATCTTGAAATCTCCTATACATTCGTTGGAACCTGGTATTGAATAAAGGTAGGGGTTCACCTGGTTCTTTCCTGATGGTAGAAAATTGATGATATAAAAGAGTTGGGTCCACATAAACCCTGAATTGGTTGATGAAATCATTTTCCAAATGTGTCCAGGTCAGAATGGAACCTTGAGGAAGATTAAGGTACCAATTGTATGCCATTTCCCCTAAAGAATAAGGGAACAATTGGTAGACTACATCATGGTAAGCTATCTGAGCTCTAGTACAAGAATCCTTGAAAGCTTGTATGTGCTCTTCAACACTCCTTGACTTGCCATGAATATACTTGGGGTAGAATTTCTTGAAGTTCTTGGGAATATCGTGAAAACCTCCAGGAATAGTCCCCAATGGAGATGGATTATTCTGAAAGAATTCCATTGGTAGCAGTGGTGGTGGTTGAGCCAGTTGTTGTATAGGTCAAACCAGCTGTGATGACAATTGAAATGGATGTGGTGATGGATTAATAGGTATCCACTAGGGTATTGGTGAAAAGCTTGGTGGAGTGAGTAGAGCTGATAAGGGTGGTATGATGGTGGCCCCAGTTTTGTGAACCTTGCATCTTGTTGGGGTCTTGAGTTCTATCAATGGTGATGGATTTTCAGTTGATCGAAGAACTTTGTGGGGCTCCTCTGATGAGAAAGACTGAGCTTTATCCAGTTTGCCTTTCTAGGCCCTCCTTCTAGTGCCAGTTCCTGCTGATGATGATTTTGGAACCACAATAATGCAAGCAGAATATTACTATTCTACTTCTCCTGAAAGAGAAAGGCAACACATGGATGCCTTAGCTCCCAAGGTCTTTGTAGTTGGGTCTCAACTGTGCTTATGTTACTCAGTGGTCAATGCAATAGTAATATTCAAGGGGCCTGCTGGTGTGAGCTTCTGGATTGTTCTAAGATCAAGCATGAAATAAAACCTAATTTAACCGAGGTTTTTAAAGAAACAACAAAAGATAGATCATGGTTTTTGAACAGAAAAGAACAATAGTTCATCCAATCTTAACCAGACTTGTTAACTTCAAGGAATTATAAACTAAAACTGCAGAACAAGATAAGCTTGTGATTGACACACAACCTCTTTCATTCTCAGTGCTAATTCAATTAACAGATTTTTGGCTACCATTTAAATAAAACACAAATAACATTTCATTCCTTGAAGACTTCACAAATCAAATGATAAATTAAGACAAATATCATTCAGGAACACAACATGAAGTAGATTAAACTCTGATTGCTTCTACTGTTAATAAAACAGATAAGCAATATTTACAAAGCTGGCACAATCGCCAGTGTACAGAGAATCTGTTTCTCCAGATTGTTTCCAACTACACCAAGTGAACTTGGAAAATACATTATATTATGTACTGAATCTAATTGCTAATAAGAAGACAAAGGGAACTCCCATTACAAAGAATCAGGATGTAGTTTTGTCTTCTCTTACTGACTTTTCTTTCTAATTTCTAACTCTTCTACTCTTCTCTACTAGTTCTAAAAGTTCTAACTCTGAAAATTCTAACACTAGAAGTTCTAACCTAGAAGTGCTAACCTAGAAGTGCTAAACTCTTCAAAGAGTACCAACAGGAATGTGTTGTCCCCTACACTAGGGTTTACAAAATATCTACATCCAAGAGAGTCGGCTCTTAGATCTTTTGAGGAAAGTCAAAACTGCATTCAATGTGAAGCCCTGTTGTCCGTGTTGATGAAGGATTTCTCCCTCAGGAGAATCCTTTCTAGATCTCTTTGGCAACTGCAGCATTAACTTTCCTGTCTTCGTGTCCACCTTCGAACTCTATTGGGGTCGCCTTGAATGCTCAAAATATCTTCATTAATATTGATCTACCTCCTTGCCAGTAGTCACCACAGCTATCCCTCTGAGTCACAGTTTCTTCTTTCCTTCAACTCCCGTTCTATTCTGGACTTCTCTGTTTGTTGACCGTATTCTGGAAGCACCATTGAGCCTCCTTACAGATCCGAACACCATCGCCCGAGTCTATCCATCGTAATCCATTCTCAGAAAGAGTCCATCTGATTTTCATTCTGTTGGCCTTCTTTCCCAGGAGCAGTCAATCGGTCAAAGGGACTAATGAATCACTCTTTTGGCTTCCTCTAATTGGTCGGGCATACGCCATGCGAGCTTTTCAGGTAGTCAAAAGGTGGTCTGATCAACATCGTATGTCGGTGAGACATCATCGGTGTCTCCCCGATACAATTTCACCATTATGCAGTTGTCATTAGGGTAGCATGGGGCAATCGGTGAGACATTTCAGGTGAGCCATGGGAGTCATATCAAGCTCAAAAGAACATCGGCAAGATAGCCGCTCGTCGGTAGGACATCACAACGATGATATCCCTCTCTGTGGCTCAGAGTTCATTTTTCTTTCGGCAAGAACTTTTAATCGGCACAAGGTCATGGTGAGCTCCCCTTGGTTATACCGATACCTCTTTTTCATTTGTGAACCCACCGCTATTGGCAATACTTTAGCATATCGACAAGACCACTTGGTGAAGTCCTCGTTCTATTGGCGAGCCCATGTCTTTATGTCGAGGAGACATCATCAGGTTAGCAAGACTTCTTATCAAACTCGTTCCATTCATTCAGAGTCTCCCTGAGATCATTCAATTTCCCCGAGCTCAGCCTTTTTGGTGTGACCTCCTCATGTCAGCGAGACTTCCCACTGAGAGCATTATCTTTTAGCGATCTCCTATCATTTCGGGAAGACATCGCTCAGTCGCCGAGACCTCATATCGATCCCAAATCACTACGTCGATGCCGCTTTTGTTGTTGTGACCTCACCTCTTTGGCCAGACATTATGATGAAGGTTTTATCCTTCACTGAATACAAATCCCTTCGGCAAGACCCATGCCAATCGGCCAGACCTCTTGCCGAAGTGTTTGCTCATTGTGTGGTAGTCTGTGAGACTTTGGGAAGATGTCAAGACTTCCTCCCGAAGCCAAACCCTCATATTGAAATGTGTTCTATCTGTTGTCGGTCGATGAGGCATGGAGAAGTCACCGAGACTTCTCCCCGAAGAAAATCTCCTGCCGAAGTGTTAGCCCGGTGTTGCTAGTCGGTGAGACATGGAGCCTTCACCGAGACATCTTAACAGAGAGAAAACCTTATGTCGATATATGAATCCTTTTGACAACGATTGGCAAGACTTTGAGATTTTTCCAAGACCACCCCCCAAAGGGAAAACTCATGCTGATAGAAAACTCCTTTTCGCCAGGACAATGACCTTGGTCCTACCAATAGATGCATGTATGTAAATTCCACTCGCCATGAAACCTCTGGGGTCTTGCTAAATTTTTCCTTAACTAATTTTTAGGACCAACTGGATTAAGGAATGCTTTCCAACTAAGCTCCTTGGAGAAATATCATCATGAGTGTGTTTTGATCCTGCAAAACAAAGGCTTGCATTAGCACTCAGGGGAAAATAAAACACATTATAATAAAATACACCATTATTTATCACATTTCCAATTCTGCCAAAAAAGAAACACAACACCTATGGAGGCAGAAGCAGAACCAAGACAGAACGAGAGCAAATGCCAGCGGGGTTGGAATGAAAATGAAAAGGCACAAAGCAGAAAAAAAAACAAAGTGGTGGAACCGAGATAGGGGAAGGAAAAGAAAACATAACTTGGAAGGAATTCCAAGTTCAGAATCTGTTCTAGTTTCGGGCCCATCGAAAACAAAAAGAAAAAGATGCACAAGGCCAAAAACACCCAAGGAAGAGGGGACACAAACCGAAAAAGACCAATGAAGAGAGAGAAAAGGCGGGGTCAGACCTGGGATGGGACCCGAACGAGGAACTCAAAAAAAGTTTAACATTCTGAATCAGACCCAGACCCGACTTCGAGAAAGAACCAAGGACGGAGATAAAGAACGGTCAGAACCAGAACTAGGAATAGAACAAGACCAAAACCTAGAAGGAATTTCCAAGTCCGGTATTGGTTCTGGTTCCGCCTCTGACAGAACTTAAAAAAAAAAAAATGCCTAAGGCAGAAAACCAAAGGCCAAAAGGGAAAAGACAAAGGGGGACCCATTTTGTTCCAAAATAAAATGGGGTGGTTATGCAAGGCATAACAGGAATTTACCTTTCATCTTGGCTACCATTTTGTACCATGATACAATCTTTGATTTTCCTTGCTTCCTTCTTTTTGATTGTAGATAATCCCACCACAAAAGTGCATG
Organism: Sequoia sempervirens; assembly: GCA_007258455.2. Taxonomy (NCBI): domain Eukaryota; kingdom Viridiplantae; phylum Streptophyta; class Pinopsida; order Cupressales; family Cupressaceae; genus Sequoia; species Sequoia sempervirens. The sequence goes on from VDFB02281492.1 coordinate 355,901,470, forward strand.
ACCTTTGAGTTTTGTCTCTACAATCTGGACTCACTACTCTTTAGGAATGTCTTCACACTCGAAGTAGTTGTCCAAAGATGATATCCAATATAGAAAATATTCTTCATTCATATTTCCGCCAAAATTGTGAACATCAATTTTTACCTTATGTTGGTGACTCTTGACTACCCTTAACAATCTTTCCATTCTCTGATCTTCTGGATCAAGTTATTCCTCCATGTCATCAAAATCTTCATCATCTGAATCACTTTCAACTTCTTCTCTTCTCTCGCTTGTTTCCAAGGTTTCCAACCTTTCCCTCAATTCTTTGATCTCTCTAATATATTGACTCTTCAAATCATTCATCTCCTTTGCCACATTCTTTCCTTTAGGAGGCATTTTGATAATGTTGCCTCTTCACCTTCCAATCTTTCTTCTACAAACTTCAATCTCTTTCCACAAAGATCTAGTACCTTCATTCCGATACCAAGTGATGCCAATTAGGGGAGGTCTTTACTTAAAATAACACAATTTCAAACAATACAACAACTTGTCAAGTCACCAAAACTTCAAATTCTCTCTCTCACCAAATCTACACAATTCCTTGTAGCACTGCAATTTGAGTAAATCGGGTACAAATTTTAGAGGATATCCTCTTAGATTAGGATTGACACCAATTCAAAGACCCATCAGGGCCCACAACACCATATCACAAGACTTCAATAGGTTATTTTGTAACAACTTCATCAAATCAGGATTCCAACATTGACTAGACCTCAAATTAGGTCTATTTTATAAAGAGACTTGTCTCCAAACTTCTCCTAGACCCCTAAAACCTCTTGGGAAGCACTCTACAAGTTTCCAAACCAAATATTTCTCAAATTTTTTTTATAGAGACACTCACTCCAAGGTGCCTAAACCAAATACCTTCCTTTTTAGCCAATAACCTAGGGTTTTAATGAAAATCACTACTCCCAGCCTTTCCACACTCTAAAAACCCCTCAAACGCATCTAATAACATCTGAAAAAACTTAATCCAACATTAGATTTTTCTGTCCCCAAGATTCATGGCCTTTCCCATATACAAACCTCACAATTTCACAAGAAAACACTCCCTTTCTCTTCTAGGGCATCATGCCCAACTCATTATTTAACCTCCCTTGCACTCACCAAGCATTAATACACCTAATTATAAATGTTTCCACCCATTCCACTAAGGTACAGTGTTCACAATAGGTGGAATGGGGTTATTTTCATGTTTAAAACACCAAAAACCCTTAAAATAGGGTATTCTCAACCGTGGACATAAATTTGATTTTTAAAAACCAAAAATTCATAAGAGTCCTATCAATCCACCTATTGATAATAGTTAACACATATATACAACAATTTTTGAAAGCTTTTAAAATAAAAATCAATGTACAATCCATACACTAGCTAGTAACTAAGAGAAAACTCAGAAATAACAAGAAAAGCAATGATTTTTATTGATTTTCTTCCTTCCAATCTTTAGACCAACCTTCCATCGATGATTTTTTCATCATTTATAAAAATTTTCCCTCCAAAACTAACTATCCCAATTCCTAAAACTATCTTTTGAATGACTCAACCGTTGGTCTCCCCAAAATCTGCCTTTTTACAACTTTTTTTGCAATTTTGCATAAATGACAACTTTTGCATTTTTAGCAATATTTGCACTTTGAACTACCTAAACACCTAACAAGACTCAAACATAACCCAATAAATCAATAAATTGTCTAAATGACCTTATTGAATGTTTAGTGACTCCACACCTAGAACCTACTCACTAACAACCTTGATTGACAAAAAAAATTCAATGGTGCCCCTGCACCACAATCCCTTCCCTTTCTTTTTCCTTTCTCTCACATGGTGTAGCCTTACTCAAAAATATATGACTTGGCATAGGGGCTTTCCAATTTTGATCTCACGTTTTCTTTTTCTTTGCATTTTTCATTTGCTACTTTAAAGTAATTGCTCACAGTACGATGTGTAGCAATTCCTTTAAAGTGGGGGCATACATTGGCACTATTCATTTTGCATTCTTTTCCTTTTTCTGGTTCGTAGTGCAACCTTATTAATTCATATGATGTGTTTGTTACTTTTTGGATGACATTGGGAGTAATTTCCTTCATGAGAATGATCTGTCTTAGCATATTACATTCCTCTTAGTGGCTTGATGTGATGCATTGCATCCCCTAAGTTGTGAATATTCTATTCTTTGATTGGTCCTCTCTTGGATACATTAGACACAATGTTCCCTAAATTATAGACCTCACATGAACTAAGCAAGACTCCTTTGAACATTCTTTTTCATGTTGTGTTTGTTATATGGCCACCTTGCATAACACAACCTGCATGTCTGTGGTGCCATCATGTTTGTTCATGAGCTCCAAGCATACAAAGTTTTTCTTGTCTCGTGAAGCTTGAAAATTCATTTTATTTTGTGGCACCTTATCAAAGTTACCAGGAGGTATAACTTTGGTATGGTTGAGCGGGAAGTCCATTCTAAGGCATGACTTTCCCCATAGCCACCTCTTTGTGTGTGAGTGCATACCAGCCATGAGTGTATGTTTCTCACCTTTTGGGCCTTCTCACCTGACCAACAACCATAAGTTTCATTGCCTCAGAGTGAATATGCATTTTATTTTCAGAAAAATAACCTAGATATGATCCACAATGAGATGGACAAATGATCGAAGCTTGATCCAACTCTCTTTTTTCCTTTTCTTCCTCTTCATTTACATCATTCTCATGTGTGTTTCTTTGTGCTTATGTTTAGTTTTCCATGGGATCTTCATCCTAGGGACTTGATCATCCCTCTTGATCGTTGTTGCCTCATCTTGCTAGCATTAGTTCATTGAAACCCCTCTTGATTGCATGTTCGGCTACTTTAGTGTGGGTTTGAAGTAGGTTCATCCTCTCACTAAAGTGGGGGCTAATTGTGGACATGGAAAAAGCAACCCTTCTACCTTTTCTCATGTTTATGTCCTAGTGATTTTGGCTTGATTTTTCCTTGATTTAATGTTGTAATGTGGCCAACACATTCACATTAGGTCTTGGATCCTTGTGAATCATTAAGAATTCTATGATGTCTTGTAAAAGTATTTTGAAGTGTTGTAACCCACTTTCACACTTTTCTAGGACCTTTTCATTATAATTCACTTAAATAACTCCTTTTATCACTTACCAAGCCTTATTTCAAAGTGTTGTAAAGAGTTGTAACAAACTCTCACACTTTTCTAGGCTTTTCATCACCAATTTGACCCTTATGTTTAAATGATCCCTTAATGCACTTTTTGACCCTACTTAAGTGTATTTCAGAGAATAATCCCATTAAACATCATTAAATACACTTTAATTCCTGACACCCAATAAAATTTCCCTAGTGGAACCAAGTCACTACCTGGGGCGGCTTAGTCCCACTGGGCACAAAAATCAAAATTATTTTAAATTTTTGGTGGGATATTATTCTCTTAACCTTGAGGTTGGCCTGTGATGTGTTATTTTTGGAAATTTTTGTAAAATAAAGTATAAATAAAGGGTTTTCCTCTCATTTTCACCCCCCATTCATCTAATACATTCACTCATACATTAGCATACATTCATTTATCATTCTCAAGCATTCTAGGCATTATCAAACATCCATTGGAGCATCTACTTGCATATCTTCATATTTCTACATCAAGGGTTTGATGAGTTGTAGCATTGCATGTTGTTCATTCATCATTCTATTTCTAGTTCATTTCATTTTCAAGGGTTTGATTACCAAATTGGGGTTTGACCAAGGCAAACCCCTATTCTCTAACCCTTAACCCTTTTCCCCCTCTTTACATGTGTGTTTTGCAGGTCTTGTATGTAGATTTGTCAAAGAGAAAGGTGTTAAAAGGTGTCAAAATTCCATAAAAGTAATTCAAGTCAACAAAGCCCTAATTGAAGCTTGGAGACCTCGTACAACCCAATTTTTGCAGAATCAGAACTAGATACCTATCAACAAGAGAAGTGCAAACTGAGAGCTATAGATTCATGTCCTGTAATTCCCAAAAGTTGAAGGTGGACTAAGTTTCAATCAATGGTGAATTAGTCCCACTACGAGGCCTGAAAAGTGATTTCTACATTTTCGGATACTCATTTGGTTGAAACCTGTTCCAGCAAAATCTCCTCGAGACAGGACTAAGTAGCCCAACTTGGCGTAAGTGTCCCAGTTGGCTTCAACAACAAATTCTATAGGATTCTAGAGCCTCTTTGCATTACATTCCAATTTCCAAGTGAACCTCTCTAGTCTCTTTCATTTCTATGATTGTTTACTTGCATTCTTAGGTCATTTGCATATCACAATGTGTTTTCAAACAACTTGCATTTCTTAGGTTTTGCATTAATAATCAACAACTTTTATCAATTTATTGCATTGAAGCATATCTCATCCATACTTGCATTATTTTTGAGTGGGGATATTGTCCATTTTGGTCCATCTCTCTCTTTTTAGGTGAAAACCCTAGAAGTGCAAGGGAGTCTTAGGGTGCCAAAATCTTTGTCCACACACACACACACATATACATTTATATACATATATATACATATGTATACATATATATAACATATGTATATACATATGTATACATATGTATACATATATATACATATATACATATATATATATACATACATATATATATACATATATACATATGTATTTATATATCTATGTATATACATATATATTTATGTATATATGTATATGCATATATGTATACACACATGTATATATATAAAGGAATGACTCTAGTAGAACCTCAATAAACACTCCAAACCACCTTTAATGGTTATCAAAATTCAATTTCCTTGATAGAAAACCCTAATCGGGTGAAAAATCTAGCTCTAGAGAGAATAACTATGTTCAACTATATAAAGGATGGGAAAATATGTTTACATGGCCTTCATATATCCACGAGCTTACATAACATATCTAAATATCTTAACGTACCTATAAAACCACTCTCACTATTGAAGATTGTCAACAACACACTTGTACTAGTTAAGAGATGGTTTAAATCACAATAGAATAAGAGCCAACCCAACAAAATTCATGGGAATGCAACATATAACCTCTATTGATTCTCCAATCCTTGAAAAGTTATAAACCAATTAAAAAATTAAAAGATCGAATAATACAAATTATTTTTATTTTATATTTATTTACACATTTATTCCCTATTAATCATATTGTTATAACATTAATATCAATAAAAAGTACAATAATTATGGTATTAGGTATGATTATCATGATTGAGATAGATCTCACCACATTATATAGTATAATCACCACTTGTACAAATTGATGGAGTCATCAAATCAAGTTTTTTTGGGTCATTTTAAGGTTTACAACTTTTACCAAGGACTTTAAGATATGTCCCATATCATCCCTAGTCACCCTTAGCCATCTTCATAGAAACTTTTTATAACATAACGCACTAATAAGTAGCTTACACTATTTCCTATCTCCTTGTCAACACTACAACAAATAAGAAACCTCATGACCTAAACAATGCAATAGGATTTTTTATTTTTTGATCATAAAATTACTCTTAAGATCCATGGGTTTCTCTAGTTTAAGATCTTAAACTTTTTATAACACTTCCTTGCTAGATAACTTATTTTTTGAGTGTAATTATGATAGCACTTACCATGGGTTCATATTTTACACTCGAAAGGTTATCCACTTCCAGCTAAAAACTTAGCTTTATTGACTTAGTTTACTTGATAAAATCTTATAGATTGAGCAATTTAATGAAACCAAAATTATTTAGTATTTAATTTTTGTTTTTAGTTTAGAATATTGGAGATGAGAAATAGGTAATGTCTTCATCATAGTGCTTATAATGGTTGCACTCTTTTACCCTCTAACCCCCAACTCTATCCTTTTTAAGGCACTATTTTTCTCCCAATGGTGTAGGTTGTATACTTTTTATAAGAATACACCAATTCTAAAGGATTTTTTTTATTACGATTAAAATACACAATTATGGTTTTTAATATAATGGATTTATCCTTAAGGGGTGTGAAAGGGATTCCTTATATTGAGGAATAATTTCTTTGTAAGATAAAATTCAAGTAAACAATAGTGTTACCTATACATTTAATGAAAATAATGCAAATAAATACCTTTATCTGAATGGAGCAACCATATGTGATAGAAATAAATCTAGTTAGAGATTTTTTTCTTCACTTTGTTATTTGTTCATAATAAACTACTTATTGTAGATAAATGCCAACATAGAGACTTCTATGGTCCAACTCAATTCATGTTGTCTCACTAATATAGTGAGACAACATTATGTCATTATTTCATTGTAATTATTCAAGCACACCTTGAGCTATGTGGTCTATTGTCATTGTTCATACTTCCCTTGATGATGCATGGTTGATATTTAAGAGAATTGGGTTCCTCACCCTTTCCAATCTAATCTATTAATACCTTATAAATTAAGGGCCTATATCTCATTATGTGGGAAAATTTTGATTAAAATGTGATTAAATAATTTTTGGGAATCATGGATGACCACTACAATTTTATAGCATAAAACCTATTAGTTTATTGAAGAGAACATGTTAAATACATAATGTAATTATAGTAATTCCATCAATTGAAAGGAAGATGCTAGAGGTGTGGTCTTATAAGTTTCAATATTAGTTTATTTTAATAATTAGTAAGTATTTTTTATAATATTTCAAATTATGATATTATTATCAGGATTCAATTGCATAATTTTTGAATTAAAATTATTGATCCATATTTCATGAGTAGTAGTTCACATGAACTCATTTCTTTAGGTGATGCTTAACCCCTAAGCATCACCTAGATGCAAAGAGTTCTAAGTGGAGCATTCATTCTCATAAGAGACGAGTTCGTGTGAACTACTACTCATGAAATGTGGGTCAATGATTATGACTCAAAAATAATATAAATGAATATTGATAACAATATCATAATTATTTTGTCTTGTTACAAATTCTTTTGACATTATGTAATAATAAATCTTCTTGGTCATCATCACCTATTAATAATATAAATTGAACATGGAAGGAGCATCTAGAGGTAATCTTGGACCAATAGGCCATGGTGTATTTTTTAATATTTCAAACAATCCTACTTAGTTTTTTAAATTTATCAAAATTTATTCTAATAAAATGTTATGTCCATAACTAAATTAAACACTAATCTTGAGTCAAAGTTATATTCTAATTTTATTTTTTTTGGTAGAACTAAACTCTAAAGTAATTACTGATAATTTCAATGTTCTTATTTTTCATCTAACTAATCAAAAAAATATTAATGATATAATCTAGAGTATTGAATTATTAAGTGATACTTCAAAAAATATCCAATTTATCCAAATTCTTCATTCAAACAAATAAATAGTAAATATATTTAACATTAATTATAGATAATATACTTATTAATTTAAATATATATTAATATAAAATGTGTTCTCGTTGAATATAGATCAATTTTAAACTTTAAACATTAAAATATAAAAGAATTCTAAATGAGAGTGTTTAGGTTTTTGATCTAATTTTCAATATATTTTTTATATATTTTAACTTGTAATTCTTATTCATCACATTCATCCTATAGCCACCATTATTTGTATAGATTAGATGTATACTTTTATTTGCTATTAATTTTTGAATGGAATTATAGTACTAATCTTTATTTTTCTTAAGAAAAATAAAATATTATAACAAGTTCTACGTAGTGACAAGTATTTTTCTTTTAGTATTCTAATAAAAATATTTGTTGTGATTTAGAGATAACCCTAAATATAATTATGAACAATAATAATGTAAATAAATAATAAATATAAATAATATAATATAATATAAATTATATAATATATTAGAATTGACTTATTATTTGTATAATATATAATAATATATAACATATTATTTTACTAACCCACTAAGTTGGACAACAGGCCCACTGCTAAGAAGAAGGGGAAAAAGGTTACTCCTTTCTAGGTTGAGTTATCGGCCACTAGCGAGGGAAAAAGTGTGGGGGAGAAAGACTCCAAGGGTGACACCATGGTGGTCGCAAGCATGGATGTGGGGACGAAACAAACTAGTGTGAGGAGGTCCCACAGACTGGTGAAGAACAAAAAAGGGATTCTGGTGGATGATATTTCAAGTGATTCGGAGAGGACTAGCGGCAAAGTTGAATGCAAGAAAGACATTGTTGAGGAGGTGGAAGAAGATTTTGTAGAGGACCCTAGACATTTCTTGGACATGAATATAATGCTTAAGGAGGATTCCACCCAATCCTCGGATCCCAGGGCTGTTGAGGATGAGACGACCCAGTGGAAGAATGTCAAGGACGAGGATTTCAACAAGCTGCAAGAGCAGGTTGTGAAACTTGAACAAAAAATCAACAAGCTAGCTCGATTCACTGTTGAAATCATTCACAAATCAGTCGTCACTCTTTTCGATGTCATTAAGGAGAAGGTGGAGAGGTGTAATCTATAATGTTAGTAGGGGGAGAAACATCTAAATTGTCACCATGAAAGAATAATTAAAAAATAGCATTTATAGATGATATTTATTTTTTAAATATAAAGATTCAAATTTTAAAAATATATTAATGTCTACAAATGAAACTATAAAAAAATAAGATATAAAATATATAGTCTATGCTTTCAAAATAAAAACAAACTACAAAAATAAAACAATTTCAAAGTGATATTTGTCAACATATTTTACATAAATATATAAAATATCTCTATACCATAATAATATCAATGATCTAAATTGAAGTACTACATTAGTGCCAATGTTTCTCCTCTTTTCTAAAGTGGATCGCCCATAGATAAAATTACAAAAAACTTTATTCTCATTTTAACTTGTAAATTGTTTCGACTGATCTGAATTCAAACATATAAAATCTATCATGTCATTTCTAAATAGTGTGGTCATAAGTACGATTGCTAATATTCTTGCGTGCATGAGATTAGATAACTAACAAATAAGAAAAGGAGTGTATAGATGGATATCAATTTTGAATCTGTAAGTGCACCATCCGTGACTATTTAAGTTTTAAAAAATACAAAACCAAGGACGGGTGTCAACAACACGCAAGGTGAATGCAACACAAGCTTTTCAAATGGTAAAGGCACACAAAATACCGCTACGTAGTGTTTACAGATTTCATCAGCTTGTCCATGGCTACAATATATATATTTTTATTAAATGTAAGATCTAATTTTTTATAAAGATAAAGTATTATGCTTTTAAAATTAAATGCAATTTTTATTTTGTATATTATTTATAAAACTACTTTTGATTTTGATTTTGATTTTCTTTATAATAAAAGAGAGTTTCGTCTACACCTTCTAAGATAAGATCAATTGAATTATAGTTTATTTTTACGATTTTTTGTATTGAAATAAGAATAGTCATAAGAAATACAATAAAAGCATAATAATTTACAGCAAGTCAAAGTGCACAAAAATCAGTCATCTAAAATTATTGCAACAAAACAAGTTCATCTTTCTCTTGTTAAATTATATTAGATTTTACTTTTTTGTCAAAAAATATAGATTTTAAATTTGTTATTTTTATCTTTAATGATGTTACCAAAGCATATCTTATTATCCTTCAACTATTTCTTTAATTCTAATTCAATTTCATCCAAGTTTAATTTCTCTACCACTTCTTTAATGTAAGGACTAGATTCCCACATTATTTTAAAAAAATATTGAACAATATTTTAAACGACATCAAACTTGATGTTTAACCTCTAATACTATCCATAATCTAAGATTTTAAAAATGAATAAGAGATTCAAAATCTCCCTTTCATAAACCTTTCCTTTAAAACAATTATTTAACAAATTATTTTTATTTTTTTAAGATTTATACCTTATAAATCATTATTATATATCTATTTATTTAATAATTAATGTACAATACTTATAAACATATTTCCAATAAATTTATGTGGTTTGGTAAGGAATTATCTACCTAATAACTTTAGGTTCATTAATTATACTATTCTATTGATCCCATACCCTATACGGAACATGAAAGTCACTTTCATAATTTCGAGACTTTTATGCATTGTATCTTGAACAAGTAAAGAAGAAGGAACATGAATCTTTCCATAGTAAAAACTCTACCAACCCCACGTGCATGAACAAGATCAAACAAAAATGCACTTCCTAATAAACTTTAATATGTGTTGAAATAAAGGAGAACATGTCTTCAATTATTCATTCTAATGTACTTTCTTTGCTTTTCCTTTCCAACTTGGTTAACTTCCACTTCCAACTTTTCCATTTTGTTTTTTCCATTTGAGTGATTAGTGAATAGTTACTATATTTGTAATGTTTAATGTTTTTTCTCAACACTCCATACTTACCAAAAATTTATATTCAAGTTTCTTAAAAATTTAAATTTAAATATATTTTTGAATTTTAATTTATTTAGTTTTATTTTATTTTAAGATTAATATTAAATTTATGTCTAAATTATTAGGTGGGTTAAAAAAATTTATATATTTTAACTTAATATATTTTTGTTCTATATAATTTCTTAACTATTAATTCTCTTAATTAAATTGTGGGTTCTATTAATAGTAAATACTTATCACAATCTAATGGTGATCTAGGATAACATATGGGAACTTGTTTACACATTGATATTGGCAATTGTCACTCTTAGGTTTACTTTGAAAATTCCATGGTTTGATCAATTCAAGGGAGAAAACTTTGAGGGCTTTAAATGTTAGTCTCTAAACCGCGTGACAAGGAAACATGGCCAACTATAATTAGTTTGGTTTCTTAGCTCTTGGATTCCTTAATTTCTTAGATGTCACTAACTCCCTAAGGCATTTCCCTCTAGATCTTATTCATGAATGTGAATGAGAGGATTCTTCAAGAATCTTTTTTAATTCAATGCTTTAGCCTTAGACTTCATATGAATATTACACTCAAGGTTTCTTATGGGTACAATAAATTTAGAAATTTTGATTTTCTTAGACTTTGATTTTTAGAACTCACAAGTTTACATTCCCAAGTAGTGCTATGGATGCAAGCTTCATATAATCTAACATATTTTCACTTTGGCTCCATATTTCAAAGTGTAACTAAAAGGGAGACACTAAATGATCCACTATTGGCATGTGGCATACTTTGATTGGTCTAACAAACTAAGACTTCCCAAGGTCTTAAAGGAATTTATTTCTAAATTTCTTCCTCAATAAACCTCAAAATTTTATCATGACTTGGCCTAAAGTGAACTCAGCTCTAACTAATACCTAATATTTCAAACCATAATTATAAGGGAGACACAGAATCCACTATTGGCATGTGGCATACTTTTATTCATCTAACCAACCAAGATTTCCCAAGGTCTTTAGAGAATTGTTTTTCTAACTTTCCTCCTCAATAGACCTAAGACTTTTATCATGACTCGGCCAAAAGCAAGCTCACTTATAAATAAACATGATAAATGTTTGGTTCTCTTCTAGAAATATGTGTCATCCAATGAACGACTCCTAGAGATCAATGATTGAGGATTTATTTTAAAATCTATGGTCTAGGATCTCTTCGAGGTTAATTTGGGTTTATCTTAATGAAAACAATGTTTACAGTAAAGCTTAGTGGATTTTTCCCCACAATTTAAGAAATTCTAAGACATGATAAAGAGGAACATAACTAACAAGGTCATTGAATTTAGACATCCAAAATAATTCAACAATAATTTAAGGTGATGCCAAGGATCCATGAACCAAATTTTGACTCCATTTACATAAGTCTCAATATTAGAGTTGGATTAAGTCCAAAACTCTAAAGATATCATCTAGGACTTACACTATGAACCGCATTCCCTTCTAATTTTTAATTATAGAATCACAAGAACCTTATCAGCAATCATATATATAGATACAAGAATAATTTTAACTCTTTGGGTATTTTATTCATGGAACTCAGATAGATGCTTATTATAAATAATACTTCATTGAACTAAGTTATCCATTAGGATGATTATGAAATTATAAGAACTTAAGATATTATCTTACTAATGTAATTTTCTAATACATGAAGTTCAAAATATAAGTTTATAGTATTAATACCTTTGGGAGATTTATGTAAGTACTAAATTATCTAGTCTAAAGAATATAGATTATTAGTACAACACAACTTAGCTACCCATGCTAGAATAATACATGATGTCATCTTCCACTAGTCAGTTACATCACAAACTTACCAAAAACCAATAATACATTACCATTTCAACATGAAGGTCACATGTAACTTCAAAAAAATAAGGCTTGATTTGGCTAGTAAATATGAAGAAATAATGGTATCAAAATGTATAATTACAAACAAATACTTATTAATCCTTCCCAAGAATAATATAAACCTTAAGTTAATTATATCACACAATAGAATTTAATTATTTTGGTAACTAACTGTATCACTTAAACATCATAAACTACCTCAAGACTACTTAAAAAATTATATTAGGTCAATTTAAAAAGAGTATTCATGATATTGATCTTAAATAATTCTCTAAATTTTATGAGTTCTATTATTTGAAATGAATTTACTATCATTTTCCTTGTCTTAAGACAAGAATTTAAAGATCGCCATTTTATATTGTTAAGAAAATAATTCATTCCCCCTATATGTAAATCTAATTAATCCTTTGGTGCATAAGTGATGCTCATATATGTTTATCTAGAGTCAATAGGAAACTCAAAGATCATTCAATTATATAGGTTCATTAGAAGTAGAAACATGCTATACAGGACAACCATTAAATTATTGTCTCAACAGAACTATTAAAAATTTAATAGGTTCAGAGATCACCGATTATTATCATTGCTACATAGGTCCTTTCTTGGAGGATAAACCCAAGTATTAGGCCTACTTTTCTACCTATCCACATTCACATCAGGGTATTCATTTTCACAAGGGCGTCAATGATATGTGTGGGCATTCTAGAGGTCTCAATCAATCTAATTACTTCAAAATTCTAGCCATTCCAAGAAATTTTGAAGCTAATAACCAAACCAATGGTGTAAATTTTAGGTCAAGAAAAATAATTCTATGACACCCACCACTCAACCAATCCATTACCCAATATTCATTAAATTTATTCATTAACATACACATACACATAAGACACACCAACTAGAGCAATACTGGACTTGCATACTACATAAATGTGCATGCATGCACACACATAGGACTCAACACAAACTATCTTCCCAACTTCTTGCAATTGCAAATAGAAAACCATTATTGAGCTTTCACCCCTGTGCTCCTTTAAAATTGAGATTTCATCCCCTTTCTTATCTAAATTTAAACTCTTACCTTTCACTAATTAATCTTGATATTTCACTCCTTTTCTCATCTAAACTTGAGCCTTTATCCTTCCCCTAGTTATACTATAATTTTATGATATTTCCTTATTCCTTGTAAGACCTTAAGGTACTGATTCATTCACACATAATGTAACACATATAAACATAAATGATGGGTAAAAATTTATTAAAACAAGAAGTACAAAGCAAGGGCATTACACAACCCTATCAAGCTCCACCAAGTGATCCAACTGTTGAGATAGATCCAAGGGTAACTGACCCCGATCCACCAAATTTCAATCATGAATATGATTAGAAGACCATTTATCCAAACATTCAACAACACCATTCCATTCTTTGGAATATGAGTGAAAGTAAAAAACTCCAAACAAGCGCAAAGGTTGAGAATCTATTCAACAATCAAAGCCAAATGCTAACTAACATCATCTAAATGCCACCTATTCAACAGGTTCACCACTACCTGGGAATCATACTCACATATGATTCTTCGCCACCCCAATTGACTTCCATGCTCCACAACTGATAAAATGGCCTGAGCTTCCATTAAATTATTAGTATGAAGACCCTTATAAACATAGAAGATAAACTGAACATCTCCCTCCTACTTGGATCTTATCAACAAGTTTGGGCAATACAATAACTCCTCCAAATACTTTTTAGCATTTTTTCTCAAATTTTAAAACTATTTCATTCCTTGGGTCATTTGACTCATGCAAGCATTAGCCTTACATGATTTTTTTTCCTTCTAATAGTGTGTTTAAGTAGATATTTTTGCATCTTCCTATGGACAGAAAAATTCCTCGTAGATCCAAACTTATTCATTATGAGTGTACTATTCTTGGTCCCTATATTCCCACTTAAAATTGTAAATAAATTCCTCCTATTGTCATTATTCTTCCCTTACTATCCTTCTCATGCGCAAACACTAGACAACAATGATCTCTTGTGAAACTATATACCCCCTTCTAATTGATTTGGCTTGGTCCTTGTTAGTAGACACCTATACCCTAAAATAATATTATCAAACAAATAATGTTTGATAAGATAAGGTGAAATTTCTTAAACACCACTTTAAGTATTAAACATGAGTTCAATAGTTTGAAAAAATTAATCTGATTCATTGTTCTAATTTTCCATTAATTTATATAATCATTGGTCCAATATATTCATCCAATATTATTATTCTAAATAAATGTTATTTTGAAATCAAATATTTTGGAGGCATTAATCTCACACAAACACTAGACAACAATGATCTCTTGTGAAATTGTATACCCCCTTCTAATTGATTTGGCTTGGTCCTTGTAAGTAGATACCTATACCCTAAAATAATATAATCAAAAAATAATATTTTATAAGATAAGGTGAAATGTCCTAGAAACATCACTTTAAATATCAAACATGTGGTCAATAGTTTGAAAAAATGAATCTAATTAATTGTTCTAATTTTCCATTAATTTATATAATCATTGGTCCAATATATTTGTCCAATATTATTATTCTAAATAAATGTTAATTTGTAACCAAAAATTTTGGAGGCATTAATCTCAATCACTATTAGAATACACATTAACTAGAATAAATGTTAACATGAAATACTTAATCTAATTTTATATTCATGGGGCAACACTCATAGTTTACTATTGAGAGATATTTATAGAAAAATTAAGATCAAACCATTATTTATTCGTTTTTTAAAACATGACTAGACTATAAATCATAGCATCCAAATAATTATTTGTGGGTCCTTACAATTTTATTCAATCACTAGCCTTTATAAAATGAAGAATTTGATAGGGTATTATAGTTTTTGTGAGTCATTCTTTACTAATAGAAAAAGGATTATTTGAGAAGATGTGGAATATTTATTTATTTTTCATCAACATATTTTATGTTTTAAAATAGAAAAATTATCAAATATTAGAAAAAAAATTATTGAGAAAGTAAGTTTTATTAGTATAATACATCAAATCACAAGTATTTTATTAGTTCCTGCCAAGGTATAATATTATTGCATTCATTGACTTTTTTCTTTAATTAGTTTTAACCAATGAATGCACAGAATTAAAACTTTTCAACAAAAATTTAATAGTCTAAATTTAATTTTTATTTTAAATGATTATAAAAATACTAATTTTCTTAATTCTTATTGGTTTGTGTAAGTATAGTATTCAAATTTTCACCAAAAAATACACATTATTATGTAGATTGTATGTCATTTATTGCTATATAAGTACAGTCACTCCGCTAGATTAGTAGGTACGTCAACAATTGTTGGCTTTCCCACAATCGCATTTATGTGTGTACACAAAAACCCGAGACTAAATCTCGGGCTACGAATAAATCTTAAAGTGTTTTTAGAGGGCCCACGCAGGATTACAGACCCACCAAGCAACTCGGCGACAAATTGTAGTACACATGCTATTGTCCCTTTGCATTTTATACAACTGTTGTTTACAGTATTATGAATTTTAAGTTGCATTTATAGGTGAAAAAGCGAAAAGACCATAACCTAAGGAACAACTTATGAGAATAAATTCATAAATTAGTTTTTACTATAATATGAATTTTATTGGATTTTAATTTGAAATCAAAGGTACAATTTTATTTTTTTAGAATTTTTAGTTGATAATTATCTAAAATTTGAAATATTTATAAGATTTATTCTAATATTTTCATTTTTTATTCTTTAATGATTTTTATTATTGATGTTTTAATGTTTTGTGTTTTTTATATGCAGTTTGAATTTGAAGTTGAGGATATAGCTATTTATTTCAAGTTTTGTAATGAAAAAAAAGATGCATAAATAATTGATATCTTTCAGTGTGTTCAATTATGGTAAGGATTGCTATTTGGATAAGGGTAAGGAATCAATTAAGATATACAAAGTGATAAATTCAGGATATACTTCAATTACAATTAGTGTTCAAAGAGAGGAACAACTTAATAAGAGTAGGGTTCAATTAAGATTATGATGTAATAATATAAATTAATAATAAATACAATAAAGTATTTTAATAATGATAATATATATCAATTTTTTAATATTTAATATATATAATTATAATATGAAAATACAATAATAATATAATAATTACAACATAGTAGATATAATAATAATATAATAATAATTAAAATAAAATAGATTTGAAAAGATATCTTTTGGCTTATTTTATATAGATTAAGTTAAAGATATATATACTAGTTTATATTCACAGATGACGTACATGCTCTTGTCTTCACATTCTACCACATCACTTTGAACTTCCCATTTACCTTCAAACATATCTACATAACTAATATCCTTTGTACGGATGGTCCGCATTTACTCCAACTAATTCAATCACTCCTTACATTCACATGTATTCCAAATATTCAGTTTTCTTCTTAATTCTTGCTCCCATTTTTCTTAATTAATTAATTATTTATTTAAATCCAATCTTAATGGGTTCGTGACTTAATCAAATCCCTTTTAGTCTCCATATCCAAATTATAGGTTTTCAATAAATTTTAAATTAAATTTTGTAACCTTACCATTTTTAAAAAAAATTACTATTCCCATTCTTACCTATTGTCCTGTTTTAGTTTTGCTTGCAATTTTCTATTTTATCTCTTTCTTTTTTGGTCATATTATTTTTGGTTGCCCACTAGTTAAATAAAAGCTAATGGTTTCATCTAATTAAAGTTAATGGTTTTATTTATTTAATTAAAAATGGACTTCACAATGCAAAGTATCAATTACTCCACGCAAAACCATCTTTAATGGTTATTTTTGTTTTCTCGCACCAATGTCCTATAATTAATTTTTCACATATTTAAAAACTAATTTCATCATAACTCATTATTTTAATTGTATTTTAATATTTGATAAATTAATTTAGTAATTTATTTTTAATTATATTTCTTTTCATTTAATTAATTTTTATATATTAAATATAATAATAAAAAATTTATAATATTTCTATTATATATTTTACATTAAATTATTTTTATATATAATTTTTAAAAAATTATTTTCTATTGTATTGACATGGATGTCTTAAATATATTTATATGTAAAAGGTATCTAAAGATATATATCTCTTTACATTGTGTATATTAAATTTGATACTTATTTACACAACAAAATATTAATATTTAAACTTTTATTTAAGCAAAAAAAAATGTTAGAATATGATAATTAAGTTTAGTTTTACTTGTATTTTTAAATATAAAAGTTAATTTTTTAGCTTTAACAATTTTAATATAGTTTTTTTTTAAATATTTTATTTGTAGTACAATTTTATTTTTTTAAATCTAATTTACTTAAATTAACTTAATTATATTTATGTCAAATTTTATAATAATAATATTATTTGTTATTTTTTCCTCTCCATATTTCCTCTTCAATCTATCTCTTTATATCTATCTTATTGTCTCTCTAGCTCTCTCTCTATATCACTTCCTATATATATCTCTATACTTCTCTCTCCCACTCTCATTCTCTCTCCCTCTGTCTCTCCCTCTATATACTTCTCTTATATATCTACTTTCCTCTCTAACTATTGGTAGGAACTAGAGTAAAAATAGATCCAATGACATTTAGAACAATTAGATTCTTGAGCTTGAAACAAGATTTTTGCACCCTTTCACACGAATATGTTAATTGCATGACAATAATCCTCACTACTTTTTCATCTGCTCTCTCCTCTAGATCAAAATACATCATGCTCTCTGGTAGGAAATTGACGCTTGCGTCACTTGTTCAATATGAGAATAATATACAGATTATGATGCCATAAAATTATGCTTACACATATGGTAGGGGTATGTAACTATTGTTGTGCTTTGCTAGATGATGTGGTCAAAATTATCTCTAATTGTAAAGTGCATTATGTCATTATTTTTTCTTCATGGCGTGTCTTCTAATCAATATTTTTATAAATGGGCCAAAACACATTGGGAAAAAATCCAAATCGATGTTATTTTTAGCTTAGGCTATAGCTACATATCTTGCATGTTTTAGTTCCCTAACCATGCCTAAGTTTTCCTCTATTGTGTCTCTTCAAATATATATTACCAAACATATTACCTTCAAGCATAGGACTTCGACTTCCATATCAAGGGCACTTCTAAGTTAAAATAATCCACACAACTATGTTATGCTTCCCTTAATTTAGCATTTCACCTATTCTACTATGACAGATGGCCAATTGATTGTGTGATTTGGTGCACCCTTTTTTGGTAAGTATTTTATCTTATGTTTACACATCTATGCATGAATAGAGGTTGGTATTTCCTTACCTCTGAGATATTTTATACAACCTTGTGGTCCTAACTTCAAGGTCAACCAAATAATCAAATACTAAAACAACTTGATGCTTATTTTATTACCACCATGAGGGATGCCTAATTAGTGATCATCTTATTCACAAGTCCTAACCTTAGTCTCATCCATCCTATTTCTCTAAACTCTACTTACCTTCTTCTTTTCCTTCCTATTTATTCTCAACCCACCCCACCTTTTGCCTCCATTCATCTATGCTCAAATCCTTCCCAAGGCCTACCTCGCTTTTTTTATAAATAGGTCATGCTTGATTATTCTTGGCAATATTTGCATCATCTCCATTGTTCCTTCCCCATCATTTCTCTTCCTCTTATTTCTTTTTCCTCACCCCAATATCCTCCTCTCCCCCTCTTACACTTTCTCATATTTCCATTCCTCTCATCGTTCTCTCAAACCATTATCCTCTCCTTGCTAATCATTTTCAATTGTTGCCCCTAATTAGGATTATATAATATCCTCCTCTGAATGAAGTGATCCCTCCTCTCAGAATTTATTAGGGTTGTCCCTCCTTTCCCATAAATTTAATCTTAAGGAAATTATATCTACTCAACATTTTGATGTTCTCCTACTTCAATAAGTCAAAATATATTACTTGCATTTAGATGATCTTCAATCCATCTAACTTGGTACCTCCTTTTTTAAGATGGTGCATTGTAATAGTAGTGGTGGGGGTGTGGTTAGTTAGCTCCTAAGCTTGGGATGGCTTTAGAATAGTGGTTTACAATTTATAAGAGGAAGGAAATTTTGCTTTTTTCCTTTTCACCATATTCAATGGGTTCGGTCGAACCTAATGGTTCGACTAAACCTCATAAGGGGTTCGACCGAACCCATATAACCTAAATAAAAAAAATCATATTTAAATGGGTTTGGTCGAACATAGGTTCAACTAAACCCCTTAAATATGATAAAAACCAAAAATTCTCTCATTTTCAACTATCACTTTTACTTTCTAATTTTACCAGTCACTTTCTCTGGTGCGTACGACGAATCGAGAGCGTGACGGTGACCAAACAGAGTTTTTCTTTCTAGCGAAAGCAAATTTAAGTTCGTCTCTCCAAAGTTCATCATTCCAGTTTGCATATTGAGCACTATCAAGCACTAGGTATTTAAAATTCAATTTTTTTAGAGTTCAAAATGAATCTATTTGTTTAATTTCGAAACCCTAAATGCAATTTTTTTCAAATTTGTTGAATTCAAATTGCATTTGTTTGAAATTTTTTAAAGCGTTTTCAACATATAGTATTTTGCTTCCCCATTTTGCATACATTTTTGTCTTGTGTAAATGAAATATGCCTTCCCATTTCAACAATCAAAGCTATGGATAAATAGATTTAATTTTAGTTACAAGAAAAATGTATAAATTATAAATTTATAACATAATTATGTACATGGGAAAATCCTCTTGGAAGAAAAATCCCACAACCAAAAAACATGAACCAATAATATTATTTGATAATAATATCATTTACAATAAAATATTCATGTGCATACCCTTATAGTAGTATCATAAACATGTGAATATGGAGTAATTTATAGTAGCATGATGATACCTACAAAATCATTATGCTTTCTCCATCTCAAGCACCCATAAATAGAAAAAATTTAAACCATAAAGAAAGTGTGGTTTAACCAAAGCCATGAGCCAAAATAATGACCTAAAAATGGCACCAAATTTGGCACAAATTTCAACATCATATTCCTTGACTTGGTTTATAGGATGTATTTAGCAAATGCTTTACATCTTGTCAAAAAAATTCAAATCCTCCTCCTCATAACCAACACTCCATTTTTGACATATTCAAACCCATTATTTAAGATGATCTTGATGATTTTCATAATTCTAATCAATATTCTAGTGTAACCCCCCTTTTTTATTCTCTTATGTGTCATATAACATTTCATAAGTAATTCCCATCTTACAATTTCATACAATGCTCTTACAACTTTTTAAATATATAAAAAGGACAACCCTAGTTCAATTAGGATTATTTAATTATTATCACCTACATCCATTCATTACATGTTATTAGTTTTTAGTTGCACACATTATTAGGAAATATGCATTGTCTAAGCAATTGGGGTATATTGCATGTTTGAGAGTGTTTTCCTTGATCTTTTATCTAGTTAAATTAATATCCTTTAAAATCTTGTTTTATGGAGTTTTCATCTTAACTCTAATATGACTAGCAAATAAAATGACGATTGAATCATTTTTTCATATAATAGCTAATGACAACCATATAAAGAGCCACATTAAAGAAGATGAAAAATAATGATCACTTGAGACTATGATTTAGATACATATGTTGGTAAACAAGATATTTTCCTAAATTGATAATTACGTATTGATGCACCTCTCCACCCTAAATATCCTCACTCGTTGGCTAGTAATTTATATAATGTATTAGGTGGCTATCCTTAGGGAATTAATACTATTCATAATATTACCACTCTAATGGATTTTAATAATGTTGTACCCTCTATGCATCCATCTACCCTTCATCCTCTTATAATGATTCCTCCTATCATACTATAGTTACCACTTCCATGGGATCCACCACCCATGTCCTACCGCCTTTCTCTCCACTAGTATTTTTCTTATCTCCCATCCTTTTATATATGTTCACACCATTGTTACTACTAGCACTATCCTATACAAATATGTTCTTCATACCATTCCTCCTTATACTATGAAAATCTAACCTTATAGTGTAACTTCTCCTTCCATTACCATGTCATTACCTTTCTAGACCTTCCCCTCTTTATACATTCTCATTTTTATCCTACACTACTCTTACCACTAATATATCCTTATACCTTGGATATACTATTGAAGAAATTTAACTGATTTTCAATATTGCAAAAATTAGACCCATATTTTTAAATGTAAAATGTGTATAATAAAGCACACTCCATGCTTCCTAATTCAACTTCACTAATATCTATCGAATGAACTTAGGTTCATTACAATAAGATAATCATATAGCCATAATTAGTTGTCAAGATAATGGTAAAGTTTTCAATAGCCATATTTATCCTTCCACATGCCACCATTAGACATACACATAAGATTCATTAGGAAAAGTGGATGTGTGGATATGTGGATATGTGTCAAAAAAATGCTTTGATAAGATGTGTGTAAGGAAAAAATGGAGTTCAAGTGTTTGATTTATGTCTATATAATAGGTCATAAACTCTAGGGGAATTATTACCACTTTGCACAATATTGCACCATATATATATATATATCAAAATGAGGCAAAAAATACAATAGGAATAATATGGATATGCAAATTTTATCATTACATTTTTTTCCACTTTAAGATGCATGTGAAGATTTTAAAATAATCGTGCATCTCAATTTATGTGGTATTCACAAACATGTATGGAAAGTAAATATTTAGACATCAAAAAACATGAAAAAGTGGTTTGTTGTCTTGTGCACAACACATCCTTTTTCTTTTGAGAAAATTATCTATCACTTTGTAAAATCCTTGCTATGTTGAGATTATTTAATTTTTTCCCTCCATATTTGTAGTCCTTTTTATTTCTAGAAATATAATTTATGACATTTTTTCTTAATAAACAACATATGAATAAATTTTACATGGTTGTAAATTTTACACATGGTTGTATGCAATCTCATATATATAGTATGTATGGTTGTGATTACAATGTTTATATTGTGTTTAGATTTGGTTTTATATTATCCTTCCAAAAAAAGTTTGATGTTTATAATATTTTGATTTACCTTTGGATTTTGTAGACACTAAATCTCACATACACTCATATCCATACCATGGTCCCCACCCGAACACCTAACATCCACTTATTAACAAAATTCATGATACCTTAATTCCTACACTTTATCAAAATCAAATTAATTTTTCTTTTCAGACCTAAAACGATCAAGGCCTAAACTAATTAAAATATTTATTGTAAAAATTTCCATAGTAAAGTACAAAATAGAGAAGGGCATGTCAACCCACAAATCATGAAGGTGTAGGGACAAAACCAAGAGACCCATCAAATAGGATTGTAGCAATTATATATAGACAAAATTGATTAAGAAAACCTACCATAAATGAAAAAAAACCTAAAAAGAAAATATATATTACACATTTTTTGAGTGCCCATATGTTACATATATATAGCAAAAACTAGCAGAGGGTGAGGGACATGAGTGAGGAGAAACAACATTTCCTTATGTGCCTCCATTGTTTCTCCATACAATAGAGCGCCCAATTCTATTTTATGTCCATTGATTGTATTATCCACTAAAGATTCATCCCATTCTTGCAAGGTTCATTTCAAAGAAATTCAAACACAAAGGAAACTAGAGTTTTCCTTTAAAACTTTGTGTCTAAACAAACACCCAACAAAATATTTTTCATTATGTAAGTTATCATCCTGAATGGCATTGTTTAGGGAATGGTCCAAAAAGAACTTATAAAACATAATCCACTACAAACTAAGCAACTAAACCATAATTTTGAAGAAGATCCATAGCATTAAACAAAAATAAAGACACTACCTAAGAGAGAGACATTAACTAGAGAGTTTCATATAGAATTTGGTCACCTACGGTCACCCAAATTACTAACTCCACACGCCAGCAATCAATCTTGAAAATTTTCTTCAGCATTTTGAAAAAAAAGTCCCAAACTCTAAATGTACTCCCTTTTTGGGATGGGATGAATGCTCTCCTATTGATCAAATCGGCCTCCATTGTTACTCGAGTAGAATAAATTAACCAAATATTTAAATGAATCATTCTCTCACAAATATTGAAATAAATTAAAATAAATCCAAGTAAATCTATTATTCCTAGATAATTCAATGAAAATTATGATAAATTAGTTTATATATCAATCAAATTATTTAACATATTTAATCAAATTAGATAAAAATTAAAAATAATTCAATCAATTCATTGATCAAAATAATTAAGAAATTTCATTAAATAAATAAATTAGTTAATTAGGTAATTGTTGTCAATCAGATTGCACCCGAACGCTTGATTAGTTAAGTTTAGCAATCTGTTGAAACATGGAATGATTCTCAGGCCTATGGGTTGCCTAACTTTGAGAATCAATCTCCAAAGAGGGCTGGTTCCCTAATGAAAACCTCCTAAAACTAACCGACTTGGCTGGGAAAGAGGTAGAAAGACTAAGTCTGAATTCTAAACTATGAAACTTTAACTATGGTGATGCACCGAAGAATTCAACATGCAGACTTAACTCACAGAACAATTACTCACTATTTTTATTCGCACAACTAGATCTGGAAGCTTAAACACTTGAATATTTTAAACAAAGGCTATTAAAGAAACAATCACAGAAGGAAAATATGATTTCCACAACTAGACTATTTGACTATTGATTAGCACAATGCTTAACCAGTAAATTTAAACTTGGATGCATACAGAATTCACTAAGGAGATAGAAATATTTAAAGGTTTCATAAACTGCAACATAATAATTACTTCGATCAATCCCACATGACAAAGATGCTTGAAACTTGAATGAAAATTCTAAAATATTGAACTTGAAGGAATTCTCTGCAATAACATGATTTGAACCTGTAAAAACACTGCTGTATTACTCTTGTAAAAATGTTGAGTTACAAGATGTTTCGCTTTGCAGAGTGCAAAGGCTGAAAAACAAGAACTAAATTGAAAAAAGATAAACTTTTTCAATATATACAATATGAAAGGCACTCCAAAGTGCATGAATAGTAATTGAAAGTCATCAGAAAGTGAAAAGATGACAATTACAATGCAAAATCCGAGCACAAATGAAAATCCCTGAAAAAGTGGCTCAAACTCATGCAAAAATGAGTGAACACAAACTCGAACTGACAGTCATAAAGCGTGCAACTGATCTGCAACTTGAATTGAAATTATTGAAAAAGTGGGCTAAAGCATGCAAAACTACCTCGTTTTTACCAATCCGCTCATAATATCTTGAACTCAATCCATGCATGATCAATCTTCAGTTTGAGACAAAGTTGCAACTCAGCTTTACATAAAATTTATTAATTTGAATTTTAAAACGCTATATTAATAAAATGATTTAAAACATATCATTTAATTAATAAGCTTACATGACTTAATGCAAATAAATAAATGAGAATAATTTGTTTTGCAAAAAATTAAATTTCCCCTCACAGCTTTATACACTATCTTTAGCATACATTAAAGATATGCATTGTTTTATAAACACTATTGAAGATCACCATATTATATTTAGAGCTAACCACATTTGGCATATGTATTTGGTAATGATTAAATGTTTTACCAAAATATTCAGCACAAAAACTCCATCATTGATAAGGCCGACCACTTTGTTAGGTGAGTTGACTTCAAAAACATGACCATGGAGACAATTAAAAACAAAATCATTTATTGAAAATCATTTGCAAAAATATCAAAAAAAATTTAGGGCGAATGAAAAAGGTAAAACATGAACCCTAAAATCATTATGTCTTTTGACTTTTGAGAAGCTTTTGGAGGAATTTGGCCGCCATGAGTAGGGTTTCTAGAATTTCCACAATGCTAAGGCTCGAAATTTATTATACTTTGTTGTTTCTGAAGAACCTCAATAGTGTGAAAATGTGTAATGGCCTTGATCTTTCATAAAAATGAAAATCTCTTACCATTTTGAATCATTTTCTGATTCATATAGCCACGGCCATGATTTAATCTGATGTTTTTCTGTATCATTTCTTTGTCTCTGTTAATCTTTGCATCACTGTTGGTTCTGGTCGCTATGAGAGCTGGAAATGAAACTAGATATCACTGAGTCTTTTCAGATCCTCCACCTCAATCTTGGTCGCCCTCAAAAGACAAAGGTAAACCATATTTTCATTTCTTTTTTTGTTAATATTCTCCAATATAGAAATTTGTGGCAAATATATATCATCTCTTCTGCCATTTATAAGTGCATACCTAAATGATTCTAGAGCGCTTGTAGCTAAAACTGATAAAATCATTCTGCCAATCATATTTTTAGAGTAAAATCCCTAAATGGGTAAGACAAATTTGTTTCTTTAACATCACAAAAACATTTCTGAGTGAACTTGAGAAAATTACTAGCATTTCATTATGGGTATTTTGTTTTGTATCTGGGTATTTCTCATAACATTCATAATGCTGCCTTCTGTCGATTTCTTGAAGATTCTCTGAAAAATTACTTGGTAAGTCTTCTTTGTACAGATCTGAGCACTCTTGTTCATTTTCAAAGCACTTCATTGAATACTCAGGCCACGGCAAATAATTTTGATATGGGTAAATACATTATACATATGCAATACATAAAGCTTTTGTACTCCTCATACCTGGTATTTACACAAATTCAGCCATCATTACTTTGCCGTTGTTTAGAAATTTATGATTGTTATTGTCATTACTAGCCACGGCTTAAGGCATTCTGGGTAAATATTTATTGATTTGTATTTTACAATAAATCATTATTCTTTAATGTCTCCTTGAACAAAACCCTCTGTGCATCACATGCTTAGTTAATTTCTAGTTGAGACAATTCTATATTGGCTGCATCACAACTACCTTGAAAAAATAGCATTTAAAAAAAAAACAACCAGTATCTAATATTACCATAGTTACCTCCCATCTTTTATTTGCACAGTATAAATTTTTCATTGAAAGCTCCTGTAACATGATATGACTGGTATACATACTTTCAAAAATCATTCTGGCTGAGATAAATTTGTAGCTGGTCAACATCTCACTATCTTGTGTAAGCTCTCCTTTAAATTATTGACTATGGTCATTCATTCTTGTACAAATGATGGCTTACTCCAAGAAAAATACATCATTTTCGCCACTCCTTGTTTCTGACTCATGTGGAACTATCATCATAAAAGAAACTTGCTCAGAAATTTATGTATACTGTTCAATTTCTACTCATATGCTTGTCACTATGCTATCTCTCAAGCTCACTTGAAGCAAGATAATGAACATCCTTTGTTCCCCAAATCATGGCTGTATTTTATGATGGAAACACACTCAGCAAGATGTGCCAGAGTATAACATTAGCTTGTAACATTAGATTGTTCCGTTTGGTAAAAGATAATGCATATCTCTATTTTCCATTATAATTAAAAGCTAATTTAAAACAGAATTTGCTGCTTTCTATTGAAGAACTTGTAAAAACTTGGATTGTTGCAAATCTGTTCTGTACGGTGATATGATTTATGAAAGCATTCCAACACTCGAATATTCTGTTTCTCTTCAATGCAAAGAGGCTCAATACTTCATTTAGATGTAATGTGAAAAATATAAAGTAGAGCATAAACAAAAAATGAAACTGATGAGTGCAACATTGATTGACCCTTTCTTGAAATGAAGAGCAAAGTCATACTGTATGTTCAAACTGCTTTTCCTGAATCTATTTGAAATAAAGTTGCTTATTCGACTATTTCTTTAGCGCTTTTGATGACTGATTTTGACAATATTAATGAACTCTCGTATGTAACTTGAGAGTGTATCCTTTCGATATGCAGGGATCAACCCTTGTGGGAGCCCGTTTTACTCCACATATCTGATGAAATGAACTCGAACATGATAAACTTGTTCATGCACACTGAAGCAAACATGTTAGTAAAATAAAAGAAGCTGAAAGCTTCCATTGAATTATGTCTTTCCTCTCGATATTTTGTAATTGTCTGATGAATGCTTGATTTAATGCAAATTACATTCTTGTCCGTAGCATAGGCGTAAGGAAAAAAGTAATTCACCATTGCTTAGAGTATAACTCTAATACCATTTCCTTAACGATTTTGTAGGTACATAGAGTGATGAAGTGAGGCTACAGCTGATTGGAGACACGATGGCTAAAGATACCAACGAAAGCGATTCATCATTACAGGCAATGATGAATTGCTTCTCTCCTTTACTCTTATGTTATTTTCAGCTGTGTAGCTTGTGCATTCAAATTTTGTATTCATCTCTTGATTGTCAGAAACAAACTCAGTTACTCTCGCAGCTTGTGCGAGATTCAACATTTCACAAAATGAATAAAAGTATCACTATGCAAATTTTTCTCAATTTTTTGTTTTAAATATTTGCACAATAAATTATGACTCATATTTAAGATGCTCTCAATGATGATCAATGAACACTTTATCAGCAAAACATGAAAATTTTCTATACCTATAAATGATGAATTTCATCCAACTCTACCTATTTGAGCTCGAAGTGAAAAATAGGTAACAGTAATAATAGTAGCCACATTTTAATTGGGTTAAACTCATGATACATGATCAAATCCTAGCAATTTATCCATCATATAAAAAATCTATAAATTGAGATCAAATCCATCATTTTATCATCTCAATTTTGAGCAAGTATATTTTATCTAGTTGGGCAATAAATGTTTTATCATTTGCAAGATATATCCCTTTGTCAATATGTATTTCATTATAATTTTAGTTCATTTTTTGTGTAATTCATTTTTTCACTCTATTAGAGGTGATTTTTTAATTCAATTTGAAGTCTACATTTATTTTCCTCAATGTCTCATTTATTTAAATTCAATGCTTACAAATTGACATGCTTGGTGGGATGCAAACCCACAAATGCTCGGTTACATTTTATATTTTATACTATTAAAGTATTTGATTTATGCTTTATTTGTTATTTAATCTATGTTGATCACATTTTTCTATAGAAAAATTTGATTCTTGCGTTAAGAAAAGAGAATTTCATTATTTTTAATGTTTTTATTGGAATAATGTTTGAGATTCACGAGCTTATTTTCTAAGGAGTTGAGTGGTTGGTCTATTTCTCTCTGATTTAGTTCCCAATACAAGAAATACAAGAAATATAACTATATATCATGCACATCATCAACATACACATAAAATATCACACCCATCATCAACACAACTACAAGAAATGATCCATACCTATGAGCATCCAAATACAAGAAATATAACTATATATCATGCACATCATCAACATACACATAAAATATCACACCCATCATCAACACAACTAATAGTTCCCATATCATATTATCTATGTTCTCATACAAATGTGTCTTCAAATACATCAAAGCACTCATGAGTAAATCCACTTTGTAGAGCATACACACAACTAAAAAGGTGCCCCTAAGGTATTTGTCTCCTATATCTATCCTCTTCGCCTATCCTTCTCTATGGATATGTTCCACTCATATCTACCACCCTAAGGTGATCCATGTCTCAATCCTTGTCAAGGTCACTCCTCCTCTCTACCTATATCCTTTCTCAATGAGCTAGATCTATCACTGCTACTCCCCAAAACACCTACATTTAAATATTAAAAAAATGTTAATAAATCATACAACATTGATTAAAACTAACTAAACAATGAAAGCATTTAATATTATAACACCTTATGAATTATATTGAATGTCCCCACCTTGAAATTTATAGCCATCGATGTCAATCACTTATTCATACTATAGCTTTGTTCTCCAAAACACCTACATTTATATAAAAGTGATTTTTTAAGAAAAATAATATTTAACCTACTTTTAACTCAACAATAATGGATGTATTTCTATCATAAACTCTTCGTACTCATAACAAAATCATGGCCTAGGTAGAGTATAAAAAATGTTGTTTCCAACCTCATATGTAAATCTAGAGTTAAGTGTCAAAATTGTTGAATTTCATCCTATTGTGCTATTAATTAGCTTCTTATCGACTCATGGAAGCCTACTGCTAAAAGCCCAAGTATGATTTTCAATAGGACTTTCTAATCATGATCTTATTGATAGTACTTTTGATAATGTTTTACGATTTAGGCTTAATTCAAGACAAGTTTACCTTAATAATTGAGCCTTTTTAATTATTTAATTTGTTACTAATGATGTTATTAGTCTATGAGCAACTCTTTTATCTTTTTCCTTACTATTATTTACAATAGAATTGAATGCATTAAAAAAAACTTTAACAACAATATTATTTCGATCAAACTTTTTGTTTACATGAATCTTTGAAATTTATTTAGTAAAGGTCTCATTTTGTACATCTTTAGTAATTGTATAAAAATTTGGAATATTTTGGTTAATACATCTTATTGGAAAACCATTCATTGAAAATTTTTGAAGCCCACAACCGAATGGTTTGTGATGACCTCTTGCCTTCAAGAATTTCTATTATGCTCATCAATTTCAAACCATTTTGGGGTTCTTGAATGTTTTTAAATTTTAACAAACTCATTACAAAAAGATGGATTTTGAATTTCTTTTTCTTCTTCACATTTAGGTTCTCTCTTCTTATGTAATTTGGAGACACATTGAGTTTCATTGGTTCATGTGAGCTATCAATTTAATCATTGTTATCAACAAGTCAATTATTGAGTGCAATTTCAATGTCATAGGGTTCATATCCACATTAGTCAAGAAATTGTTGATGTATTTCTTCTTCTTCTTCTTCTTCTATGATGCTACTCTTATCAATAGGTGTTCCATCAAATTTTACAATATTTTCACATTCATGTTCAACATTTTTATTTTCAATATTATTGTCACTTTCATTTTTTAAACATTTCATTATATTGAACATTAAAATATCCAATTTAAATGTCATTTAAGGGTAAATAAGGACCTTCATCTTCTTTCAATAATTAACATTAGAAATTAATACTTGGTTCATATTGTATACCCACCTCCCAATGGTCTTGGAATGGATGCATTTAAATCTATTACACTACCTTACTATGATCTTACAATAAGAATATGGCTAGAAAGAGATCTAGAATGGAAAAAAAAATATGGATCCAAATAGAAAAAAAAAATCTTGTTTTGGGTTTAGCACTTACTAATAAATTTTCTACAATGAGTGGTTGCTAAATCATTGAAATAAAACTTAGAAGATTTGAACTTAATTGTGGTAGAGGATCTCAATTAAGAGATAGGCTACATTGGATGAAAGGATATAAGGGATAAAAATTATTTTTTAGTTCTCTCGAACATATTTACATTCTCGAGAGGGGATAATATCTATCATTGATCAAGAGAGGTAGTTACATGACAACTCTAATAATATTAAATCTATTTTCCTCCAACATTACAAATAATTTTTAATTGATCTAGTTGAAGGAGATCCATGTCAAGATATAGTGAAAAATTATGGGCATAACAATTATATATATTTTTAACATATATAATATGTATGGTTGGATTAGTGAGATATTTATAACAAGTATGCAATGAAGTCAAACTTTATTAGATTTGATTCTTAATATGAGATATTTATTTTTCTTTCCAATCTATAATTTTTTGATGTTCTTGGCTATATAATTGAAGTTCATTTATGTTAACAACTATTAGATTAAATATTTTTATCCCCAATTATTTTCAAATAATTTTATACTTTAATCTTTGTATTCTTATTCTTTCTTTCATCGTTTCATTTAAAATTTGAACCATTTAAGGATGCTATGTTATAGATTATAGTTGTCTTCCAATTCTTTTTAAATTGTTAATAGTATGAAAATATTATTGATGAGTAGATGAATTATTACAAGTTCTATTTTAGATTTGTATTCTCTTTATCTAGATATATTATTTACCAAAGTCTCATTGCTTTTTTAGGTGTACTGTATATATATATATATATGTAACATGGAAAATGCAGATCATGTTCCACCTATGCTAGATTCTTTGTTTGCAAATACTAGTAATGAGATAAAAAAAATTGAGAGATTCATTAGCACAGGGTGCAAACCTGGGGATATATAGTGAACCATGTATGTTAATATTGCATAGTCTAGAAAAACTAAAAGATGAACTTGAGAGGACTAGTGCATATTCCCAAATAGAGTGACTGCTATTCTTTCTAACATGTGGGAAGAAGTACATGGTGACGTTGCCCTTAAACAAATACAAGATAGTGTCACCAAAGAAATGATAAAAGCCACTTGTTTTCCATTTTATCAAAATGTGTGTAAGGTTAGGGGATACCGAGTCACTAGATGTGTCAATCATGCTATGGCCTCATTGATCTACCCATGATTTCTCACAACACATGGTCTATACCCAAACAATGACCAGATTCCATTGTATTCTATTTAGCAGTTATATGTTGAGGTCCATTTGGGCCTCAAAGTTAACTACCTGGACATTCCACCATATGTTGGTCAGGGGTGTAGTAGGATTGCTGATAGGCCCACCTATCGTCGAGCAGATAGACCACCCCCAGTGTTTAGGGTATTGGTTGGTGACAGGTCTCCTACTCTCACCCCAACTCTAGCCCCCATAGTAGATGAGGTTGTCGTTACTTCCCAAAAGGAAGCAATTGACACTATAGGTGACATTGTGGCTGCCACCACTAGGATATATGATGATCATGTAGGTCAGTATTTGATATCCATACATTCCCGATCCACACCATTTTCAACACAGTGGACCACCATGGATCCTTTTACAGTGGTTGTCATCCCTACTCCTACATAGCTTGATGCACTTATAGGAGATATGTCACGCATGACTCTGCATTGTTTGGCTAAGGACCTGTTGGAGGCATATGCCCACATTGCATCAGACAAGGGGATCAGTATAGAGCATGTTAGAGAGCATTTGAGATGTAGAGGTCATTCAGTTCCAGGATCCCATCACTCTCAGCCGAGCACTAGTGCACATCAAGATCCACCTACAGTTCATATGACAGTTGCACAAACTATGGGTTTTACTGATATGTTGATTGGTTTTGGTTCATCATCACTGATGCCATATCACCTTCATAGTCCTCTACATTCATCATTTATGGCACGATGTGAGATAGATCAGATGGATGTAGATGTTGATTCATCGCTTGATCGTTTGGTGCATATGGTGGAGGCGACTATTTCAGAGGACTTAGGTCATCCGATATTAGATTATGTGCATGTATGTGTGCATGTGCATGTTTCAATTCTTTTTTCATTATTTTAAAAAAAAATTAACTAGATATTCATGTAAGTTGATATATATGTGTATATATTGTTATAGGTGGACATACCTCATATCACTCCTAGCCTTGGTCCAAATCGTGTGCATGATCGATGTGACTTTGTGGATGAATCTACTATCAGTGGACATGTGAGTTTTACATTTTTATATAATCACATGTGTATATGTACATGCAATATATTTATGTATGCATAGATCTAGATTGATATTTAAAAATACAAGTTCATTTAAAAATAACTTTCATAAAATTTATTTAATATAAATTATATGTATTTAACACATCTTGTTCACAATTTTATTTGCAGGGCTCAACACATCCATCAAAGCAGGATCGTTCTCATTCAGATGGCCATTTGTCTAGGAGTAGACATTCATATTAGGCCATGCATTCTAGATTTATGATTTTTACCACATGTATTTGATTATATGATGATCTTTAATAGTATTTTCTATTTGATGATCTCTAACTTACATTTTCTTATATGATATACATACATTTTCTTATTTGTTGATCTTTAGTATTCGACATTTGATGATCTTTAATTTATATTTTGCTTTTATGATATGTACATATATTTTCTTCTATGATATATACATACATTTGCCTTTTTGCTTATAATATGTGTTATGTTTATATGTATTAAATCCCTTTACATATATGTACATGTGTTTGCTTATGGTTTCAACATGTTTACACATAATATATGTATGAATTTGCTTTAAATATTCAATATACATACATATTTTCTTATTTTATGATCTCTTACAACTTACATTTCCTTATATTCAATATACATTTGATCTCTAGTAGAATTTTAGGGAAATCAATGCCAATTTATAATTAAGTTCAT
This sequence comes from Sequoia sempervirens, assembly GCA_007258455.2. Taxonomy (NCBI): domain Eukaryota; kingdom Viridiplantae; phylum Streptophyta; class Pinopsida; order Cupressales; family Cupressaceae; genus Sequoia; species Sequoia sempervirens. The sequence continues at coordinate 355,934,988 of VDFB02281492.1, forward strand.
TCATGTTGATCACAATAAATATTTTTTCAAAAATTACTTAAGCAACATGAACCATTGAGTTGAGAACAAGATATAATCTTTTTGACAAGTAACTTGAAATTCAATTCAAATTATATTGAGCTATTATACATTTTTTACAACTTGAAATTCAATTCAAATTATACCTCTATTATAAATTTTTGACAACTAACTTGAAATTCAATTCAAATTATACCTCTAATATACATTTTTGACACTTTAACAAAATTCTAAAATTACTAGATATGTTGCACACATACCTATGAATTAAATAACAACAAAATCCACAATGAAATAACTTGTTTGTTTTCTACTTGATTCATTTAAACTAGGATCTAGTTATTCCATGTACACTTGAATAATTTTGATTCACTTGGAGCACAGATTTTGGAGAAGTTTTTGCACATTTATCAAGGAGGCAAATATTGGAGCTCGACAACTTTTCATTTTTATCAATCAAGGAAAAATTTGGAGGATAATTTAACTAAGTTGGTAGAGGACTTGTTTAGATTCATCTTTAAGTTGAAGAAGAAAATGGGACAACAAAGAAAAAGAAAAAATGCATCTCAACGAAAATTGTCAAAAGAAGAAGAACAAAAGAGGCGTGATCAAAACTTGAAAAATTATCATAGAAAGAATCAAGGTACATGCTTGTTTCTTCTCTCTCTCTCACTCTCAAGTGTGTGTTTAGGACTTTTAATTTGAAGGTTTCTAACCATCATTGCACTTGAATGACTATAAATACTTTTAAATGTCCTCAAGTCATCTTGGTCATGCAAGTTGCAATGTTTATATGATCCTTGACTCCAATTCCTTAAGCCAATTCTTTTTATTTCACTATTTGTGTTTTGTGTCTTTAATCTTTTATTTTCATCACTTCAATGTTCTCAAATTATTTTTATGTTTTATGCTCTAGGGATTCCTCAAGCTAGAGTCAAGCCAAATCTAGATATTGGATCAAACGAATCCGTTGAAGAACACATGGACCTTGAAGTTAGGGAGGAGACCCAAGTTCAAACAATTCTTGTTGGAGAGGGGTCAAGATCACTTCCTTCTACTAGTATGGATGACCATATAAAACTAGCACAAACTTCTCACTTATAGCTCATCATGTTTTATCAGTTTGTTTTCTTTCATACATAAACTTCACTTATATATTTAACATCATCTCTCCCTTTTGTTTGCAAAATATTTTGTGACACATGTGTAGGAAGGGCTCAACAAGCAGGAATTTTTCATGCTCAAGTCGAGCCAAATCTAGACATTGGATCAAATGAATCCGCTCAAGAATGCATGGTCCTTGAAGATAGGGAGGAGGCACAAGTTCAAACAATGCATGTTGGAGAGGGGTCGGGATCACTTCCTCCTCTGGTATGGATGAGCATATAAAACTAGTTGAGAAGGTGGGAAACAAATTTCTCATAGAAATTTAGATCATTTACTTGAAATGGATATGGAGAAACTCAAATATTATGCCAACCAGCCTTATAATAAGAGAAAGAGGTCAATGAGTAAATTTGTAAATGGAATGATCAATCATCATTTCAATCATCTTGATACACTTGAAAAAACCCAATTGTTATCACGTTTACTTCTTCATGATGAGCTCAAAGAGTCATTACAATTGTTGGGTGTCCATTCATCATCAAATAAGAAGAAACACATGGGATTACAAAAGGATATTGTTCAAAATGTTAAAAAGGGTTTAGATTCCATTGGGAAAGGATCTCGATTAGTGGATAAGGCCACTACAAGAAGGGTGATGTTGACATCTATTGTACATCAAGATATAGCAAGAAAAAGAAAAATGTCACACTTTCAACTGAGATTGGTTATAGTAGAACCACATTGATAAAATATGAGAAAAAGAGAAAGTTTTTGGATGAGATTTAGAAGGAAATTGGGAAATTATGTGTAGAGCTCCCCATTCTACATAGGATTGAAGATGTTGTTAGGAACTTGGTCTCAAGTTTTTGGCATGATCAGACTTGTCCATCATCAAATACTAGAGATGTTATGAGATACGGATTGGACCTAGTATTTATGAAAATCATATCAAACATTGGCTAGACATAACACAATTTGAGATGTATATGAACTTTTGTAATGCATATCCTCATATAAAGATTGGGAAAACAATGTTTCAAAGGTTAAAGCCATATTATGTGAAGATAAACAAGTTTTTTGAAAATTCTTGTTGTCGTTATCATATTGAATTTGATCTCTACTATTAGGTGTTTTGAAATATGAGAGAAGAAAGATGTGGGTTTCAAAATTCACCTCCTAAACAGGCAAGTTTCTTCATAAAGTCTATATTATGTGATCATGAAAATGGACCTCAAATAAACTGCATAAAAGGAATTTGACACATGTGGAAATTTGGCTAAATTTCCTTCAAGAATTGAGGATATTGACCTAACAAAGATAGCAAATTGCAAGAGGTAAGTACTATTTTTAGAGAGTTTATTTGTTTCAATTTCTCATAGATCAAGTTATTTGATTCTCTTTGATGTAATGTTTCATTGATCAAGTGTGGTTTATTAGTTATTCATATATTTTACTGACACAGATACAAGTATGTAAAGTTGCAAACAAATTTTGGGAAATAATCCACAAGGTTGAACTATGTGGAAGAGGAGATTCCCATTGGAAAATCTATGGAAGATTTTCAAAAACTGATATGACCATACATACATCATTTATTTTTTGCTAAGTGGAAAGCACAAAAATTCCAAACATTGAGAGATACTTTCCCACATGGAACAGTTCTATCAATAGTCGACTTTGTAGAAAATTACTCCTTTGTACATCAAAAGGAGATTCAATCAGAGTATTGCTTTTCAAAGCAGATCACTATTATGGTTCATGTGTGTTATCAACATGCACAATCAGAATTGGATGTTGTTGAGAGTACAAATGAAGAATGAGTCATTAAAAAAGAATATCACTTTTATATTAGTGATGATAAAGAGCATGACACACTTTTTGTCCAACATTGCTTTACAATATTTTTTGAGAATTTGAGAAGCAGGGGTGTAAAATTTGAAAATCATTTTGTATGGTCAGATGGATGTGCGGCACAATTCGAATCTTCACAGCCATTCTATGCACTTTGTAGATATCATAAAATATACAAAATACCACATGTTTGGAGTTTTTTTGAGAGTGGGCATGGAAAGGGTGAGCATGATGGAGCAGGAGCTTGCATCAAATGAGCTTTAAGAAAGCATCAAATGAGTTGTCCAGAAGATCGTCCCAGACAATGCACATGATGTTGTTGAATAGTACAAGAAACACTTTGCATCAAATGTGGTGGCACATCTTCAAGAACAAGCAGACACATTCCACATATAGGTGTTTTGGGAGATATCGGTATGTATAAATTACATTAAATTTGAATTTATTTAAATTTAATATATATATATATGTATACATATTTGTTCACATAAGTTTTTGTTGTACATATGTATCTAGGTGTGGATAGAAGATCGATGCATGGATGCAAGAGGGTAGAAAAAACAAGATCTTTACATTGTGTTAGGAGTTCAGATAGTCGCCATGGATGGATATTAGACACAAGGGATTACTCTTGTTTTTGCACTGAGTGCATTGAGGGAAACTCTGATTATGCATGCAACAATCAAGAACTTGGATATGTTGGTAAATGGGATATAGTGCCACTAGTTGTTTCAGAAACATATGATGAAGATGAGGTAGAAAGATTTGAAGAAATTCCTTTGATTTCAATTGATTATGACCATATTTCAGGATTGGTTAGAAAAGGTACACGTGTAAGTTTTCAATAATTTAATTATTATATATATCTAGTTAATGATCTTTAGAGACATTTCTAAATTTTTTAGATTTTTATTGTAGAATTTGGTGTATAGGGGAATGTTTTGCAGTCATGGCGAGGCAGAAAACATCGAAGGTGTTACCTATTATTTATTGTGTTGCACAGAAGAGAGGAATAAGCTAACAAAACCTAAAACAAGTGATGGAATGTTATTTCCCACATGTGAGTTTGAATTTAAAATTTTATATACATTGTATTCACATGTGCACATTACATTATAAACATTAAATATATATTGTACAAACCTTGTGCACAAAAATAATGCACACGTTCATAGGTATTACCTTAGGTTCATGTTTACCATGCAGGTTCTGTTGTAGCACAAGGGACATATCTAAAACAAGTCAAAGTTGTTCAGCATGGGATTCATTTTGTTGACTATCAACCTGATAACAAGGTATATCAATATAGTCACTTAATAATTTTTGCCACTCTACATCTTCATGCAATTCCACATGCACGTGGCCGAAGAAAATGGAGACTAGATAGTGATGATCATCAAAAAATTCTACATGTTATTAAAGAGTAGGCTGAACTAGAATCTTTGACTTAGATTATATCCATGGTTTTCAAGTTCACTTGTAACCCTATACATGTTCAAATGAGAACTTATAGTAACTTGTACATAGTTGTAAATCATTTTGTGTAAATTACAATTATATGTACATATTTGTTCGATGGAAAATTCTTAAGTTCAAGAGTGTTTGATAGCATCATCTCTCACTTTTTTGGTTGCATGTAAACCCATATTATATGCTTTCAATCCTTATTTGAAACGTAGTGATTTTTTTTAAAATCATTTTT
>VDFB02281492.1:355939765-355962845 GCA_007258455.2 Sequoia sempervirens
AATGTCACAATCTTTATAGAGGGTGAGTGTAGTATCATGATGGGCCAAAAAGCGGTGATAGGAAAAAATATGATTTTAGTTAGGTAAAATTGTGAAATGCTTTTTTGAATTTTTACTTGGGTTGGGTAAAAAGTACATTTTTCTATGGTAAACACCAAATCAAAATAGATATTTATTATTAATGGATATCTACTATTTTCTTGTTTCCTTATATATTATTATATTTAATATTTTATATTATAATAGCTATTACTTATAATAGTATATATCATATAATATAATAAATTATAATATTGTATATCATATATCATTTATAATGTAATACTAATATATATACTTATAATATTATAATATATTATATAATATAATATTGTAGCATAAAAATTTGTCAACCTTGACAATTTTGTACTATGTTTTGCTCCCTCCTATGTGCTTGGACTTAATCATGTGTTTAATTACCTATTTTGCAAATATCTTTGAAAATCAAGCATGGGAAATTAAATTATGCATTTAATACTTTCCCCTTGACACTTTTGGCCCCAAAAAGAATAGGTTTGGTCTAGTGTGTACTTCACCCTAGATCACCCCTTTTGGGCCCAAATTCAAATATGTTGGTGTTGATATTTTATTATTTGAATTTCGAAATTTAATTGTCAACTGTTGACATTTGATTTTTGGTAAATTATAAGAATTGCATATAAATACTAGTCTTTTCATCATTTGAAATCCTAACGAGAGCTAGAAAATCTATTGAGAATATTGAAGATCCTAAAAGCCATTCAAGGGCATAATTAGCAGCATTATTAGAGAACTTTCATCAATCAATTTCAACCTTGCAAGAAATCAAGATGAACGAATCAATTATGTGCTAGGAGCTATTATGATCAATCAAGAAAAAATATGAATATGTTTTGAGTTATCATGTACATGTTAGTTTCAACAATCCATCATGTTTTATGAGCTGACCTTTGGCAGGTCTATCAAGCAATCAAGGAATCCACCAGTCAATTTTTGTGGAAACTTGTGCGACATAACTTCATCAAGGGTTTCACATCAAGGTAACATTATCATTTATTATTTATCAGTTTCAATCAATTATTATTGTTTTGGCCTCTACCAGGCCTGGGGAAAACCATCTTAATCATCATCAATCATTGTAAATGGAGGTAGAAATACCAATATATGGTTCGACTTAGGAAAGCCCGTATACAACACAAAATTTTCCCCTATTTTCATGTGTAAATATTATCTGAAGATTTCAACCAATGATAGTCCAAGAAAACACAATGTAGAATGTAACCTACAATCCATAATTTTCAGATCTAAAAATAAGCAATTTAGTCTAGGGCACACTACAACCTTATCCTTGAAAATCAAGCCCAAATTCTAGTCACGGGTTTCTCATTGTTTTCATTTCTTGGATCCAAGCTAGTTCTGCTACTTTCTATTTTTGTTTGTCCACTAAATTACATTTTTAGATCTATGATTACATGTCAAATAGACTTTTCAAATCACACATCAAATTTGTCATCCTCACAATCCAACATAATGTATAAATCCTAAGAGGTTGGCTCTCCCTTGTGGTAGCAAGTCAATCATAAAACCCTAGTTAATTTATGTTTAAATGTTGAGTCAAGTGAAAAGAAGACAATACTAGTTAACCTAATTAGGTCTAGGATCACTTTTCCTAACCAACATTTCAGTGAACCCAATATATCCTACACTTGCCATTTTTTTATTTTCCTCTTCAAAACTATAAGTTTGCATTATTTATTCATCAAAAATAAAAATAGAAAAATTACAAATAATTTGAATTAAATTACATAATTTCATATCTAATTTTCCATTGTTAGGGTTTAGATCTGAGCAGTTTTCAAAAATAAATTTAATTGAAATATTATTTTGTCATTTATGCATCACATTTTAGTGAAAAACATAAAAATAAATAAAAAAATTGCATAGTGTTTTCATTTCAAAAGATCAAAAGCTTTTTTTTTTTGTATTTTTTTGGAAAAATCAATCAATTACAGTATTCAATTTCTAAAAATCATCATTTTTGCATACTCAATTTCCCTAAAAATAACAAAAATTTCATGCATATGTGTGCTTCATAGAGAAAATTTTCGTTTTGGTGCATTTTCATAATTTTTTCACTTCTAGACCTAAACCTCTTAAACATAGGACCCTCAAACCCTATAGGTGGTTTCTAAATTTTGAATTTTCTAAAAATACCTATTTAGTCTAGGGCGCATTGTGCCCCTATCCAATTAGTTCAAGCTAATTTTTTTATGAAAATTCTTGTCAGCATTCTCTATCCAGATTTAGTTCCTGTTCTGAAACAAGACTGATTTTGTCTTGCATCACTCATTTGATCCATAAGGAAAAAAACATGTTTTATATTTCAAAGATGTGGTTTTAATCTTGTAAAGCATGGCTTGACTACCTATAATTTTTCTACGTATGACAACATTGTTAAGGAACAAAATAAAATATTTAACACATTTATTAATACTAATTTACCTAATCTTCATTCTTCTGCCAAAATCTCCCTTACTTGTGAGAGTGTTTTGGTGCAAGAGGATGTAATCATTGGTAATCATGACTATCATGTTACTTCTTCTCCCAATATCTCTTCGATTTGTGAGGATATCTTGGTGGAAGAATATCTAATCATGGAGAGCATGTTTCTTTTCCTCCCAGTACCTCTCCTACTTGCTAATATATTGTGCCACAAGAGGATGAAATCATTGATACATCTTGAAATGATATCAAGGTGTATTACATAGATGAAGGTTCAAAAATGGCATTAGGTCCTCCATTGATAGAAGATTTCCAACAAGCTAAAATTATACACCCAAATTTGATTATTGGATGTCCTTAAAATCCATTATTTATTAGACCTCATAATCCATCTCTCATTACAAGACCTCCTAAACCTCATGGCCATATCCTAAACTTTTCAAAACAACTCACTAGTAACCATGTGCAACAAGATGTGGTGAAGAAATGAAGTTAACATGTAATTTCTCACACAAATAACACTAGAAATAATAAGAAGCCAAAACAAACACCAACATCCATTCTATTACCTCAAACATATATCCCACCCCTACCTAGTCTTTCTTAGCATAGTGGTAAAGAATATGATCTTGTTGAGAAACTTTGTAATACTCTAGCCGAGATATCCCTTTGGGACTTGGTTCAAATATCACCTACATAACATGAGATTCTCTAAGAGGCTTTGTAGAAGATTGATATCACACCTTCTATCAAACCAAATGATGTAGTATCCTTGTTTGATTGTATACAAGCAACAAATATGGATATTACCTTCCCTCAACATGAATAACCCTCGCTTGAGATCCAAAATAAACATGAAACTCTAATGATAATGATTATAATTAATAAAACTAGTGCTAGATGGACTCTTGTTGATAATGGATCAAGTCTTAATGTTTGTAGCATGGATCTTCTAGATAAACGTGGCGCTGATAAGACTATCATAGAACATAATGATTTTTCTATTCATGGATTTGGCAATGTTAGTCAGCAACCACTAGGTATAGTCACACTAACCATTAAGGTAAGGCCCACGTTTTTTCCTACCCCTTCCATATCATGCTAGGACCTCTTTCATATAATCTTCTCCTAGGTAGACAATGGATTCTTTCTATGAAAGGAGTCCCATATACTCTTCACAGTGAGATGAAATATGAATATAATAACATGATATATATGATAAAATTAGATGAAAAAAGTTATAATTCATAAAATAAATTCGATCATAACACTTCCAACTCTCTTCATACCTTGATTCCATCTTCAAAATTTGAGCCATTACCTTGTAATGATAACAACACTATGAATGCATTCTTGGATGATGATTAGGGGTCATTAGATTCTATACCTTGTGTCAATGGGGTTTCTAAAATCTCACCATCAAATTCCAAAGAGTCGAATACAAATGATGATCATGATATTGCTTCATATTCAAACACATGTTTGGTGATGATTGGGGTTCATTATATTTTACACCATCCTTTGTAGAAGAGTACAAAATATGACAATATAAACCTTAGGATTCTTATGTTTCATTTTCCCAAATCTTCTTCTACATCAACAAATCCAAATACATCACTCCTCAATTGTGATGGAGGCTCTATAGCTTTCGTCCCTTGTGTGTTGGTGATGCATAACTTTAAAAAACTTAAAAAGGATTTCCATTCTTGTGAGAGAATTAATTCTTCTCATAAGCATGTAGGAAATACTTCTACATCTAAGTTGGAATAATGCTATGGGCTTGGATATAAAATACTTTCTAAAATTGGATATAATGAAATCACAAAACAAGTAGTTAAGGATCATGTGAGGTCTATATTGTACCTTTCTAAAAGGGGTTTAGGTTTCCAACTTTATTTTCCATATTCATCTCATCCACCACCATCTACTATATTTAAAACACCATGTCATAAGAAATAAATCCTTTCATCACAACAAAGAAACTTGTATCCTACACCATTATCGTAGCAAGAGCATATTTTTTCAAGGCTTCTCAAATCCCACTTGATTACTCTTCCTCCTTGAACATTAAATAATTTTATAGAAATAATTTTTTTAATGCATATTATTGAGTGTATGGTCATTCAACCAATAAATGTCAAGCCTTGAATAATAAAATAAAACTTAATGATCTTTATTCTATGATTTTACTCCTCACTATGTGGCATTTGTAGCTTTATGTGTTTTCTCATTGAAATTAATGGTGGTACAATCTTAAGTGAAACCATATTTCTTCAATGGTAGCAACATGATAGTATCTAGTGTTGTTGTTCTTGCCTTTACACTTGGGGGACAAGGATAATTAGTTTTGGTAGGTGTGTATTCTTTTCAAGGATCCCTTCTTCACCTCCTGTTTCCTTAAAATACCAACATAGAAATTATGTTGACAATTTAAGGGGTGTTATATTACCCCTATCCATTCCATAGACATCTTATGAGATTTGACTTATTGCCATACCTCTTTAGTGGCAGTATTATTTATAATGCTCACCGAGGCATGGTTATCAATTTATCCCCTGTGATGTTGAGCATCAATTCATCCCTCATAACATTAAACCTTATGCACTCCTTGAAGAGTGATTTGAAAATTAGTCAATAAATTTGGTATAATGGAGCTTGCTAATTCATGAACATGAGCATTTTTACATGGCTGCATAGCATAACAAACCTTCCTTGACAATGGGGCCATGTTCACGAATGATTTTCCATCATTTTGAGAGAACCATTTTATTTAAACACAACATTTAATGATGATGTTTGGTATTTGAGATAAGTTTAAGATTGAGGTCTCTTTACCTTAGCAAATCAAATCCTTTTTAGTACTAACACGTGTGTTTGTGTTTTAATTTATGTCATATTATTTACATTATTTTTACATCATGTTCTAATTTCATTTATACATGTTTCTCTATGTATTATGTTTATGTTGTGCATATTTATCATGCATGCTACACATTCATGTTGCATTGCATCTCATACATGTGTGTTCCTTTTTCTTTATGTTATATTTTCATAGGATCTTAAATCCTAGAGGCTAGCACATCTCCTAGATTCAATGCCATCCAATCTCTTCAACATTTGGATAATTGAACCCCTCTTGACCTATCCATACTTAAGTGTGAGTCTGAGCATAAGTTCTTACTCTCACTAAAGTGGAGGCTAAATATAGCATCAAAATTGTCACCCTTGATATTTTCACACTATGTTTTTCTCCCTCCTATGTGCCTAGACCTAATTATACATTTAATTAATCTTTTTGCAAATATCTTCAAAAAATAAAATATGGGAAATGAACTTATACATTTAATACTTTTCCCCAAAAATTTTGGCCCTAAAAAGAATGGGTTTGATGTAAGGAACACTACACCCTAGACAACTTATTTTGGGTCCAAATTCAAATATGTTGGTGTAGGTTTTTTATTATTTGAATTTCCAATTTCACTTTTCAACTATTAGCATTTGATTTTTGGGAAATTAGAAGAATTGTATATAAATACAAGTATTTGTCATAATTTTAAATCCTAATAAGAGCTAGAAAATCTATTGAGAAAATTGAAGATCTTAAACATTAGTCAAGGGTAGAATTAGAAACATTATTACAACACTTTCATCAATTATGTTCAAGATCGCAAGACATCAAGATGAAGGAATCAATTATGTGCAAGGAGCTATTATGATCAATCAAGCCAAATTATGAATATATATTGAGTTATCATCTACATGTTAATTACATTTCTAGAGGAGATGCTTCATCTGAAAATTCAAGATCTTCGAGACAAAGCCCTAATTTGTAAGTTATGGAATCTTAATCTACCCTTAAATGATTTAAAATATTTAATTTGTGAAGTCTAGGAGGGTGTGGAATAGGTTTTATATTTGGATAATGAACATGGCATTTTTTTTGTCATATTTGAGAGTAAAAAAAGTAAATATTCTACCTTTAGAGTAAATTCATGGGTCTATCAAGGTTCGGGATTAAGCATGCAATCCTGGATTCCAAATTTTAAAGTTGATTATGCCCCTTTCAAATTTATACCATTCAGGTTTCAAATGCCTACTCTTCCATTAGAATACAGGGAATTGAGGATTATTGAAGCAATATCAAATCAATTAGGAATCTTTCTTATGCATGATAAATATTTATTTAAAGATCCCTCAAAACCCATAAGAACCTGTGTTCTAATGGATGCAGGTAAAAAATTTCCAGAACAAATTTTGTTGTCATCCAAATTTGGAAATTTGCATCAACAAATTATATCTGAATCCCCTAAATCTGTCTACTTCAATTGTCACACCTTAGGTCATTCTCATTCTCAATGTCCATTTGCAGATAGTTCATCAAAATCTACTCATTTGACTAATGTTAAAAGAAGGAATAATTTGACAAGCATAAATTAGAATGAGAAAACCCATCCCGGCTAACCTTCCCTTAACAATAACAATCAGCATGTAGATCCTTATTGTGAGAATACTTTTCAGAAGAGAAAATGGGTAGAGGTTTCTAATGATATGAGGATCCATGCAAATCCTCGACCTCATAAAAAGGCTACATTGAATATAATTGTGACAAATACTGTATGGAACTTAATGCAAGCTTTTACTAACCTTTCCCTTCATTTATACTCCCCCATGGAACAATTATCATCAGAGTATCAGGCATCTAAGATAGTCAAGAAATTAATGTTTCAAGGCACAAAAGATTACTTTTCTATAGGACCACTGAAATATAGTTCGCAATTATACCATATGAATAGCAAGGAAAGTATTAGCTCTGTTAAAGAAAATAAATTCCTGGCACTAACTATTTCCACACAATCACCATCATGTAACACCCCGCCGTATGAACCCCAAAGGACAATTAAACCATAATTACTGCACAATTTTTTTTTATAAAAATAAACATAACATACATGTAATACACATTAAGTCATGACATGAATTTCATTTAAGAAGATTCACTAACACATACATCCCTTGGGGTACACGAGGAGTCATTACGAGACTTAGATCCACACAACGACAATAAAGAATAAAAGCCAAAGATATAATCCATAACAAAATAAACATTAACAAATATAACACATACATGATAATCATTGATAAGAAACCATTTGAGTAAGTACAACATATACATAATTAACTCAACACAATGAATAACAACTGCCATGGCCAATAACCACACCGAGTTTAACATTACATTACAGTACAATGTTCTAGAGGTACGATGATACAAAAGTGTTTCCAAACATAAATGGAAACCATACACAAGATAACATGATACAAATAAACAGATGAATACAAAGTATCATAACTGGCTCCAAGACAAATACAATTTTGGAGTCACCGCAACTGGCACCAATCTGCACCTCTCGATCCTCGACTGGGGACCCAATGGGGTGCTTAGCACGTTCCACCCGACCATGTGAGTCCGAAGACCCACCCCCTGTGTTAAGGGGCTGACAAGAAGAGTCCTCAACCAAGAACATCCAACCAGGGAACCACAAGACTCAACATCATACAAAAGTATCATAAAACTCAAGGATTACAATGACAAAATCAACAACGTCCAAGAGTCAACATAATAACTTAAAATCATAAATTTCATCACATAAATCAAAGCGATGACCAGTAAACAAGTAACCAAAGGATGATCATGAAATACTTCCAAGTCAAACTGAATTAATAAACATAATACAATTCCAAATTGCAACAATACAATAACATCATATCACACTACCATAAGAGTACAAGGTCATAAGTCAAATATCAATGGAATCATACAAGACCACAAAGTACACCAAAGATGTATCAAGGCAATACTCCATAAATCAATATAAGTCCATTCAACCACAATCTAACCAACTCCCACAACCTACTTCCAGAGGAACACAATAAAGTAAAACACATGGGCAACTAGGGGAGAGTGTCATCGCATAGTCCTACATGGGCTGTCATGTGCTCTTCCTCCCAACTGGAGGTGTCGGTCCCATCTATGGCTGTCCTATGCCCTTCCTCCCAACTGGAGGCGCCGGTCCATAGGGTGACTCATGCAAAGCCGTAGACCTCTCGTGAAGACGAGGTCACGACCTTGCCAACCATAGCCTTCTCAGCCTTCCATTAGTCTGCGGAAGCACTAATGAAAACGAGGCATCCATAATTTAAAATATTATAATGATATTACTACCCAACCCTCCTAAGTTAATTATTATATTTTCACTTGATTACTAACTCACTCGTGGGTTATCCTGAGCCCTTCCCCTTAAACGGGGCGCTGGCTCCCACGAGGAGCCACTCTCCCTAGAGACCCAACCAAAACCAAAAAGTAACAGGGGTTGTACCATTCCAATCATGAACATCGAAATACAACAACAAAAGTAATACACGAGGCATAACCCATCTCGCAAATTAAATACCATAACCAAAATCTCATAACTCGGTACACCCCATTCGTAATACTTAACTTAACAGAAACTCAAGATGAAGATATATAAATTTAGTAAAAATCACAATCCTTTGGAAGACAACAGTTTAAACACAATTGGGGGTTCCCACAACAATAAACTGACAACAATAATTGCAAGGCCACAAGAACTATTTTCAATTCAAACATAATGAGAGAATATACCAAAATAAGATCAACAACTCCATCTAGACTACATAATCAACTTTGATACAAAATAAATCAGAAATTCAAGAAGATCAACTATCCACAACTCATAAACAAAACACGAGTTCCCAATTACATTGCAACACAAATTAAATGACAAAGGATTCCTTGAATCAAAATTAATCTCCAAAGGCATTCACACCAACACGAAACCATCCAAACACAATCCTTCAACAATAGAGGTAAAAGCATGCAACCAGGCATCCAAGGGAGACCTCAATTTCCTCCTCACAAGATACCCGTGCAGTTGGTAAACAAAAAACCTTTGACAAAATCAACAAACATGACAAAAAAATTTCCCTCACCTCAGGAAGCCCAAAAACAAATCAAATACTCAAGAACTCATCAACGAGAGTAAGACAAAACAGTAAGAGTTTCCAATCAACTAACAACACAAATTTAAGAAATAGAAATCCTCTCAAAACCCGGGAGTAGCTCAAGAAAAATTCACACTGAGACAACACCATAAAAATTATCCTACACTCACTAACACTTCCAAGGCACCAAATTAAAGAACACCTTAAATACTCAACCACTCACAACTCCACAAAACACTCGCATAATAAACAACAACCAAAAATTCAAACAAGAACAATATTTATTAACCAATTAATTAACGACCAAAGCTAAATAACTTTACAACTTACCCATCTAAATTACACAATTAACTAAAACAATTGATGATAACCATCACAAGTATTCTAAAAGACTTATCCATAAAGAGAACTTACATATCAACCATTAAATGAATATAAGGAAAGTCAATTTTCAAAAGATTAAAATCCCATTTCACCAATAAACTATCCAATTCAAGAATTACCCTAATCAATCTCTAACCATGCCCATACAATTAAATTTTACCTTTCTTTTACCAACATAATTGAAAACTACTTAATAGTTGGGTAGTTAACTCGTTACCATTTCATAACCACTTATATACAAAACATCAATTTAAACATTATTTCCACTTCCCTTTATCTTACTAACTTAACACTCAATCCCAATATTTAAAGTAATTGCGCAAACCACTTAAAACCATTTGTTATACTTTAAAATGATAATAATAACCATACTCTAAATACTCAAACTACATATTAAAACTTACCACCTTAAAATCTTAAATTTATTAGTGTACACACATAAATACATTTTAAAACCACTACCTATTTATATATTTTAATTCTTTTTGAGGAGGGAATGTAAAAAGAGAATAGATCTTTTTTAAGAATCCCTAATATTACAATATCTATACCCTAATCTTTCTTATGGGAATATATTCCCCTCTCTTAATCATAAGGAGTATGCTAATTAAAAAGTCTTTTTAAGTATTAGAGTGCCTTTTCATGGGAATATACGTGGCTCCCTAAAAGAAAGCTCTTACTATGCTGAATTTGTCTTCCCTATGTTTTTTTTTGTTTTGGAAAGGAAGTAATAACAATTTTCTAAATTATAAACAAGCAATTAGTAAGATTCCTTACCTAAATCAAATAACATCACGCCTAAAAGCATACGGTGGAAATCTTTGAAGATTTATTTTAATGTTATTTTGTCCTCAACTTAACCTTCTCCGCGTGGGTGGAACCACTTCATTTATATAAAAGGAATATAAGAATGTTTGTATGGGAATCAGAATTTATAGAATAACTCGAAATATCACAAGCCACCGTAACTAACAATGCATAAGTAGCAAACTATATTGGCTACCAAGCAGTGATAGGTTGACAATGAATAAGAGAGATTATTTAAGCTTTTAAACTTCCTATTATGGTCAAGTACCGCAGTTGAAACATGTTAACAATAAAAATAGGGATATTATGTAAACCTTTAAACTTCCAAATGATTTCAAATGCTACGACTATACTAGATAGACAAAAGAATCAAAGAGGTTATTTAATTTTGTACAATGCCCCAACTCTAAATGTTGTAACTGTGACAGGTTGCCAAGTATATTAGAAGTGAATATTGGAATTTGGAAATATTGCCGTCTACTTGCATTATTATCAAATCTCAAATGTTATCTGCAAGACTGAAGGGAAAGAGAAAGGTGAGGTGCAAATACGTGACTTAAGAGAAGGAGAATTAATGTACGACCTTTTCTTTTTGAACCAGATGCATTTTTGTTTGGCAGCAAGTTTCCAGAGATGCGCTCAGATTACAGTTTGGGAGTTAATTTTTATTTTCAAGTGCTGCAACTGTGATAGATTGCCAGCAAAAATCAAGCAGGTATATTAAATCTTTAGACTTTCCTATAATGTTCAAGCGCCAAAGCTGAGACAAGATGACAATGAAATCAAAAAGGTATTTAAAACGTCTACAGCCATCTATTTTCATGTGCTATCATTGAGGCAGTTGGCGAAAAGAAACATGGAGCTTATTTGATAAAACACATCCAAGGAGAAGTCATCTCAGGAATGTGATGATTGCATGGTATGCCTGGAATAAAGAGGAAGCACAGACAAGGCATGGGAGCTGTACACAGAAGCCTCAAAGAAAAGTGGTTGAAAGGGATGCCTTAATGGCCAGAAATGATCACAAAGTATAAAAGCATAGACTAAGCATCGATCACAGATATGAAGCTAAAATTTTAGAAATTAACATGCAAATACAACTTGTAGGCTGATGGTCTTAATCAAACTAAAATTTTCACTATTGTTTTCACATGAACCAATAAAAGAACCATCAAACATTCAAAAAATTGTGCCGCTTTACCACTCAGATATTATAAAAGATGAAAAAAAAACCAAGTACATACCTGGTACCATTTCTTTCCTAGCCGTCTATTGATCGCCCTAATAATTTACGGTCAGACTTTGGTTGCTGATTCGCTATAGACCTCGAGAGATGTCTACAAGACCTTTGCCCCATCTTAGAATCTGAGTAGTCCTTTAGTCAAGCAAAGCCAGAAAAATGTGTATGCCCCCCTAACGATATTCTTCCCAAATCTCTTCCCCCTTTTTTTTTTTTTTTCCTGAAAGCTCCCATGTTAATACTTAATTTCTTTTCCACTCCCCCCGGGAACCGTTCAACTTCTATCACTTATTATAATTTCTTTGATGGTGTCTTTTACACTCCCATCAGCAGACCGTTGCACTTCCATTAGTTACGATTGTATGCCAACCACTACCCCTATTCATTATTTTATAATTGACTCTTTAATACATGAACCAAATAGATCAACTATTAAATATTTAATAAATATTTAATAATTTAATCTTTCTTTTAGTTATAATAAAATATATTTATTTTAATAAATATTTTCACCTTAATTTATTTAAACTAAATAAATTATTAGTAGTATTTATTTAATCAAAGAAATAACAATAAAACAAATTAAAATCAAAAGATACCCTATCTCCCACAATTGAAAACAACACGATGATATCACAGATGGAGGGACACTACACATCAACTCTTGAGATTCAACTCTTAGTTGATAAGATATTTTTTTCAGTTGGCTCAAACCTATTTGATGGAATAGCAGTGGAAGAGGGACTGTGGGAAGGAGATATGCCATTTGTTTCTTCCTCAGGAAAGATTTCTGAAGTTCAGGAAATGGTCTCCAATGATATCAAGGAGACAAACATAATTATGGATGACTCTCTGACAGAATTAGAACATCAAATTTCTCATGAAAGTTCACAAACACTGAAAGAAAATCGTAAAAATGGAGATGACAGGAAAATGGTAACTACTAATGATACAATGATATCCCAGTCTCCATTCCACCCCATAGTTAAGAAATCACCCGGGAAGAGAGGTAGAAAGCCAAACTTCACTAAAATGCAGGAATAGATAGAATCAGGGATGCAAAAAACAATATTTGAATCTCTATCAACTAAAAGGCTGAGGAGAGCTTGCTGCTCTCCTTGGGCCCAATGAGGATCTCTTTATGGAATGTCAAGGGCATTAATGCCCCTGACAAGCATGCTCGCATCAAGAAACTAATAGATGCTTGTGGAGTAGATATTTTTCTTCTTCAAGAAACCAATACCTCAACAGAAATGTTTGAATCTTCAATCAAGAAGTGGCAGAGATGGACATCCACACACTCTCCAGCCCAAGGGGCTTCAAGAGGATTATTAGTTTTGTGGAATCCAAAATCAGTTCAGGTCAAGCCTCATAGAAATGAGTGCTCATGTCAACTTGTAGAAGTAACAAAATTTCATCTCCATTTTTGGTTAATAAATGTTTATGGACCTACTTCTACATCTAACAAGAAAAAGTTGTGGGATGAAATCTCTACACAAATAGGTGTAATCCATAATGAAAAATTTATCATTGCAGGATATTTCAATGCAATAACTTCATTAGAAGAAAAAAGTGGTGGGATTTTACCTCCGCCCAAGGTAATGGCTGATTTTAGCCATTTTATTCTCACAAATTCTTTGAGAGACATTCAACTAGAATCTGGAAAGTTTACTTGGACCAAAAAAAGAAAAGGTTTCTTGCAAATAGCAAAAAGATTAGATAGATTCTTGGCATCTCCAAATTGGTTCATATCTCCGCATAAGTTAAAATCAGAATTTTTTCCTTATCCAGGCTCTAATCACTATGTAATTTGTTTAGACATTTCAGATATTACTATCCCAAGGATAAAATCTTCATTCAAGTTTGAGAGTATGTGGCTAAGGCATCCTAAATTTTTGGAACTTCTTAAGCAATGGTGGGAAAATGCACCATATGAAGAGGGGATAAAAATGTTTCAATTTTATAGAAAGTTGATTCATTTGAAACATCAAATAAAGATTTGGAATAACTAGGTTTTTAAAAACATTTTCCATCATAAGGATTTAGTGTTTAAAGAGCTTACATCAGTGCATGAATGTATAATCAAAATGGTCTTAATTCTAATTTGTATGAAAAACATAAGTCATTGCAGGAAGAATGGGCAGAATTATGTGGAAGGGAAGAGGTATATTGGAGACAAAAGTCTCAAGAGCTCTAGTTAAAAGACGGTGACTGAAACAAAAAAATCTTTCATGCTTCTGCACAAATAAAAAAGGCGGCTTTAAGTCAATTCAAACAATTCAGGAATCAACCTCAGGAAATTGGTTAACAAAGGAAGAAGATATTAATAAAGAAGGCATTAAGTTTTTTTCAGATCTTCTCACTGCGCCACATTCAACTAATGTTAATAGAATCAATAATGAAAATGACCTTTCAGAAAAAATTCCTCATCTAGTCAACAATGAAGATACTAATCTATTGCTGAGGCCATTTACTTTGGAGGAATTGAGACATGTGGTCTTTTCATTTCCACCAGAAAAAGTCCCTAGTCCTGATGGTTATACAATCTTGTTTTTTTCAGAAATTTTCAGACTTCATATATTTGGAACTTTTATGGGCACTAGAAGAGTCTAGGAGAACCAGAAGCATGCTTAAGCAATTCAATGTTACTAATATTGCAATTCTTCCTAAATTCAAAGAGCCTAAAACATTTACTGAATTTAGGCCAATTTCATTGTGCAATAGAGTTTATAAAATATTTACGAAAGCAATCTATCTGAGATTACAACCTCTCATTCCAAAGATCATATCTCTTGAACAAGGGGGTTTTGTACCTAGGAGGGAAACTCATGAAGGAGAAATTGTAACTCATGAAGTTTTGCATTCAATATCAACATCAAAGCTACCTACTTTCATTGTCAAATTAGACACGATGAAGGCTTATGATAAGGTAAATTGGCAGTTTCTCAACAAGGTCTTGTTAAAATTTAGTTTTTGTTCTCAGTGGCGAAGATGGGTAATGTCATGTCTTTCAGTAGAAAAATTTTCAGTTATAATAAATGGAAACCTAATTGGATTTTTTAGTTCTACCCAAGGTGTTAGGGAAGGGGATCCCCTTTCTCCTTTCCTATTCATAATAATGGTTGAAGCCTTAAGAGGATATATTCTTTCAAGACATAGTCAGAATCTTTGGCAAGGTGTACAAATTTCAAATACAAAAATATCAGTAACACACTCTCTTTTTGCTAATGATACTCTATTATTTAATAAATCATCAGTAAAAAAAGCTAAGCAAGTCAAAGAAGTTTTAAATAAATATTCATCAGCCTCTGATCAGAAGATAAATGCTGAAAAGTCAAAATTTTATATCTTAAATATTTCTAATGATTTGAAGAAGAAAATAGTTAATATTTTAGGTTTTCAAGAGGCTGAATTGCCTTGCTCCTATTTTGGAATTTCTTTCTTCAAAGGATCAAACAAAGCCTCCTATTGGGACAATGTCATTGATAGATTAAAGTCGAGGATTCTCATCTGGAAAGCTAGATGGTTGTCACTGGCAGGAATAATTCTTCTAATTAAATTAGTCCTATCCTCAATTCCCAATTATTTTTTAGCGGTCCTTAAAGCTCCTACCTCTATTATCACTCAAATTTAGTAGATCTTAAGATCATTCATATGGAAAGGAAATATTGATGATAAGAAAAAGATACCGCTAATCTCCTTAGAAATCTTGGAAAAGGGAAAGAATCATGGTGGGGCAGGTATTCATAATCTCAAGTGGAGAAACAAAGCTTTTGGAGAAAAACTTGCATGGAAAATGTACACTAATCCAGCTGCCAAATGGTCAAAAATACTGCAAGCCAAATATCTAGATAATGAAAATCCAACAAGAATATTTATACTGGTAGATCCCCCGAAGGGGTCTGCTATATGGAACTTCATTATAAATTGCAGAAACCTTATTACAAAATATTCTTCTTGGGAAGCAAATGATGGGAGAAGTGTTAAATTTTGGGCAGATTCATGGAATGGGAATCCCCCATTGCTATTCAGTCATGACCTTCAAGAGATAAGTACAACTCTTTGTCAAGAGTGGTGTGAAAATTTTGTAGATTATATCCAATCTTCAAACCCTCTGATGGGTAAAGTAATTTGGAAAACACCCCCATCCAATATGTTGTCCAGTTAGCAATCTAATCTTTTCATCAAGAGCTTGAATGAAATAATTGTTTACTTATCTTAAAAGCCAGATAGAATAGTTTGGTCAACATCAAAAGTAGGCTCATATTCTGTAAAGGAAGGTTATGCATTGCTAGAAAAATTTAAATATTCCACTGAACCCCAACGTGCATTTGACTTTTGTTGGAACAATAAAGTTCTTCCGAAAGTGGGCAGTTTTGCATGCCTTACTTTACAGAAAAAGAATTTCAACCAGTGATCACCTAGTTAAGTTAAAGATTGTTGATCCTTTCAAATGTCCATTATGTGAAGTGGAGTTTGAATCAGTTGACCACTTGTTTTTGCAATGCATCGTAGCCAACCAATGTCGGGAATTTATTAAAAACAAGTTACAACTTTCATTTGCATTACCAAACTCCATTTGGGATCTTTTCCAAGCCTGGCCAATTTTGCATAGCTCTTCATTTTTCGCATGTATATGTATCATTATCCCAACTCTTGTAATTTGGAATATTTGGTGCGAGCGTAACATGAGAATTTTTAGAAAAACTAAATCTCCATTGGAGTTGGTTCTTTTGAAAATTGAGAAAGAAATTTTAGAAGGGGTTAACACATGTGTCCAAAAAGAGAAATTTATCAATTCATCTTTTACAAGCTAGGATAGCTATATTTTGCAAAATTGGAAACACATCAGATTGCCTTTGGACGGAAGTCTGTTCAAAAAAGACATTAAAAAGATAGATAGGTCATATGTAAAATGGAATCCCCCTCAAAAGGATCTTGTTAAATTGAATTTTGATGGGGCATCCAAGGGTAATCTAGGATTATTAGGAGAAAGAATTTTCTTTAGAAATACAGTAGGGGTAGTATTGGCAACTTCATCTTTTCATCTACTTAATGGAACAAATAACTATGTAGAGGCACAAGCCCTGTTATTAGGTCTGGAATTGGCAATGCAATTGGGTTTCTCAAAGCTACATATTGAAGGGGATTCTTTAATAATAATTAATGCATTAGGGTATGTGCAGGATCATCATGGAAAAAATAGGCCCTTAAGTGGCAAAAAATTCAAAAAAATCAGAGTTAGGCAACTTGACGTAAAAATTTGAATAAGTTATCTATATTATTTAAAAAATATGTAAGAATAGAATCTTAAAAAATTGAATGTAGTTTCTAAACTACTAGGTTTATTTTTTAAATTATATTTGGTGAAAATTTGAAATTTTAATTTAGTACTTAAATTTCAGGGAAAAAATAAGAAATAGGTGTTTGTCTGACCACCCTAACCACAATAAAATGATACTATTTTTTTTATAAGATTTTAGATATAAGTAGATGACTCATGTCTCGATGTGATGCATATTTTTTTGTAATTTTTTTCCAATTAAATAATTAATTATGATTTTTTTATTACAACTTTTAAAAAATATAAAACTCATATGTCTAACCACCTTAACTTGGTCAAAACTTCCTGAAATCCAATTTTTCTTTTTTTAATCCTATAGTATGCAAAGCATAGAATGTGACACATGTTTCAGATTCAAAAAATGTGATACCGTTGGAAAGCTATAGATGTTTTTCAATCAATCTATGAATCAAGACTTTAGTTGTAATCCGAATAGAAAATAAATAATAATTATTTATTAAATTCAAAGTAAAGCATAATTTATATTGGTGGAAAGCTAAGAATATCCTTTAAAAACCCTTTTCGTTTCATCAATTTTGGGTTAAAAAAAGTCATCAGCCACATACCCTACACATACCCATCATATCGCCACTTTTTGGCCCATCATGATCCTGCACATACCCATTATGGGAAAGGAAAATACAAAAATTGAACTTGAACTATGTGCTAAATAAAGAATTGATGCTTCTAGATAGGCTTGAGTCTTCAGTTATTCCACTTACCTCCAAAGAAGGGAACAGGGCAGCAGATTTCCTAGCCAGGTTGGGAAGTGATAAAACTGAGATAAGGGAAATTCATGACTTAAGTGATTTAAATGCATTTCCTCAACTGTTAGACTTAATTGAACAAGATGCTAAGGTTATGTAGAGAAAATTTCAAATCTTCTTTGTTTGGGCAATCTGTTGGTTTCTAAGATTCCTTATTCCTTCAATTGTTGATGTATGGTCGCATCGTCATATGGCAACGTCATAATACATCGTCATGATTTTATTTCACCATGTGTTTCTAATGCTTCATTATGAATACTGTAGGATACATGGATTCATGGCATCTAAGTACATTTCCCACACATGTTTTGGGAATTATGTACAAAGCATATCTCTTAGGATTTTTTTTGCAGTTCTTGATTCTTATCGGTTAAGGTAAACACATGTGTTAAGTAGGTTATCGTGGCACCTAAGTACTTCTTTCACACATTTGAATTGGGAAATATGTACGTGGCATATCTATTAAGAATTTTTTTGTAGCTCTTGTAAGGATAACATGCCTGGGTATAACCTCCAAATTCAAAAGGAAAGTACTTTGCTATCTTTGATTGCCAGTTTGTGAGATCCAAAGTTATTCTTAATGCATTTGGCTTTCATCGATAGCCAAAGTTAAGCTTTTTTGGGCTGCTATTTAATGTTTTAAAAAAAAGGTTTAAAATGTACAGATGCAGTAATCGATACAAAGTTGGTATTATATAAATATGCTCTCAAGAATACTTACAGCCAGTTTAAAACCCGAGAGTACCCACACGTGTTATTCTTGCAAGACTGCATTATCAAAAAAAGTCATAAGAAGCAAGCTAAGTTTGGCTTTAAAATGCTTGTCGACTTGCTTTGTTTTCACTATTCATTTGTGATGAGGGCGCAGCCCGAGACTTAGAAAATAACCCACAAACAAGAGAATAATTCTATTATTAAGAAAATGGAGCTTCTTACATGCAGAGGATCTCAAATCCCCAAGTTCTACAACACATGCAAGTTACAGAAAGCTACCGAATCACCCTTTCGCAATATGCGAGCTTGTCCCCAAAAAGTTACCCAAAAATTGGAAACCCGCCCATAAATAGAGCTCCTCATTAGTTTGGAGCCAAAAAAACATTCAAATTTGAGTTTAGGCTGTTTGGCGCCAAAAATTTACAACATGAAGTTCAAATTTCAAAAGAGCATTTGCAATTGTATCTTCTAGAAAGTGCGCCAACTTCCTGGGGCCATAACTTTTGATCTGGGACTCCGATTCGCGAACCGTTTGAACTATTGGAAAGGTCTCGAAGTCAATAATTCGCTCAAAATTTTCCACGCCGATTTCGGCAAGTTTCAGGGCCGTTCCGGGAACTCTAAGTGCCTCAAATCTAACTCAGAAGATTTTTAGGTGCAAATATGGGAAACTAAAACTGCAATATCTTTCAACCCAGGAATAGAAAATAAAAACCGTAAATTGGGAATTTCATTATGACGAAAAGGGTATCCAAAAATGTAAAAACATCTAAAAACTGAGAAACTTGAAATTTAACTATTTTTGGGTGATGCAAGATTGCCCTTACACCACTGGATGCTCCTGCATCAATTTGGTGAGCTTACAACTCTATCGACTTGCTTTGTTTTTACTGTTCATTGCTTTAGTGTGCTTGCAACTAACAGTTTGGTTTTGGCTAAGCTTGATTTAATGGAGTTTAAAGAGTTTAAGTACGAAACTTTAGGGCGCCAATTTTAATCAAGCCATGGGAAGAACCTTTCTCAGCCTGCATTGAGAAAGAAGAACTGCAAAGTGTGTTTAAAGTTAAATGTGAATCTGTGTTGAATTGCATAAAATTCATCATAGGTGATGAAGTATTGCATACAAATTTGCAAAGGATAATTTTTCCAGCTAATCTTCTGTCTATTTTCTTATCAAACATCCTGGATTTGGTTCAAAATTATAATGTTCTAAAGTGCATAGCTAATAAGTTTTTTATTAGCTCATATTTGGAAGATGATGCTTTGCTTTTCCGTGTTCAACAATATGATTTCACCTAGGGTGATGGTCTAGTGGGAGGTTTATTCCTAAGAAATTTCATCTTTTACAAAAATAGATATGCAAAAGTTTTTCAAGGTATGCTTTTATCAACAATGCATGACACCTCTGCTCATTTATATCAAGCTATAAAAAAGTACAATTTTTCATTTTCCATGGAGGAAATAGATGAGTTTAAGAGAAAGTATCATGCAATTTCTTTCTTGAGAAATCATACATGTGTTCATGATCTGCAATTTTCCAATGTTCCTCAAGCTACAAAGGGAAAGTTATGTTATCGTTATGTTCCTAGCATAAATAAATTAGTGCCATCGTATGATTATGTCTCCAAATGAAAACAACTGATGACATAAGAAAGATCGGTAAATGGTCCACCAAGGGAAAGAAACAATTCTACTTCATTTTGATCAGCTGGTTACTAGAATTGTTCATTTTTGGAAAAAGGTTAATTTTGTATAACTTGTAAGGGATTTTGGGTTTGTTAATGTAATTGGGTCAGCAATAGTGGCTTTTCTTATGTAATGGGGATTTCCATTTGTAATTGGGCTTCCAATTGTAGTCTATTATATAGCAGGGTCTTCAATGTAATGGGTGTTGTTTAGGCAAATTTTGTATGATGTAAAAGAAATTGGGAGGTCTTTGTAATCTAGTCATTATGTAAAGATTCAGTCTGTTTCTTGAGCTATAACTGGGGGTTTTCTTCCTATTTCTTTCCTACCAGTATGCTCACCTGAACTAGGTTTTTGTATAACTATTATTTACTATTAATATAATTATAGTGGCTGGCCACTTTCTCTTTAAAAAAAAACATATCATACTATAATATCAAAGACTAATATATGATATTAGATATCATATAATATAATAATATATTAAATATTAAAAAAACATTCTCTATGAAATGGATATCCATTTTGAAGAGCTATTTATGATATAAAAATCTCTCCAAAACAAATATCCATTTTGGAAAGCAGGATTGTTCAATATTTAAAATATTATTATATTATATGATATTATAAGTTGTATTGTAGAAAAATGTATCCCTTTACATTTTCAAATTTTTTTTGGGACCTCTTAATTAAATTGGACTTAATTATTCCTTAATAAGCCCTATTTTACATCTACAAATATAATAAATTACATTTTTTGAATGGGAAACCCGACAACAATTAATGCCAACACATAATTAAACACCTTGAGTAATGTGTGTTCCAGGAATAGGGACATGGGACCCATTTTCTTATGGGTGAATGGGTCCTCCCTAGGCACTTGAACCCATTTTTAAAAACATGTTTTGGTGGTATTTTTATCATCCCAAATTCAAATTTCAAATGTCGGCTTGTAATGTTTAATTTTTGAGAAATTAAGGATAAATTTCCATAAATACAAGGTTATTTTATCAAATCAACTAGAGATTTTCAAGAGATCAATTACAAGAGCCAAGATTATTTTCAAAGGTGTTCAAGAGCATATTTCTTCATCATTTGTTGCAACATTCAAGATTTCAAGAATCATGTCAAAGCCTTTTGCAATCATGCATGTTTTTGGAGAAAACATTGTGATGTAGGTTTCAAAATCCAAGTCAAGCATTCAAAGTCAAGATTCAAGCATCAAGATCCACATCTATTGAATCCATTTCATGCAAGATCAACAATTTTTTTTTATATTTTCAAGGTTTTACTTAGGGATTTTGTTAGTTGCAACGTTGGATTGTTGTTCATTCATCATTCCTTTCATTTTTATTATTTCATTTCAAGGTTTAATTACCTAAAAAGGGTTTGACCAAGGGAAACCCCCATTCACCAAAAATAAACAATTTTTCTCTCTTGTGTTTTTGTTGTAGATTCTAGGTTGAAGGAAAATTGAAGATTAAAGACCTCTAAAGTGCAAAATTGCAAAAGATGTAAAAGTTGTCAAAGCTCCAAGAAAAGTTGTCAAGATCACATAAACTCAGATCTCGAGCTCATTTTTCATCATTTTCACATGAAACTAGTGGGAAATTGCATCTCAGACCTGTCTTTAGAGGCTCACAAAAATTTAATTCAAAAAGCTATCTCATGACCCACTCACCATTTTGGGGGGGTCCTGGACACTTTGCAACCATTTCTGAACACTTTGCAATTGATTTTGAGGTAATTTTAAAGTATCTTAGTTCATGTTAGAGCTATTCCTCATCTACATGAATCAATCAGGTCTTAGGTTACAAATTTGAGTTCATTTGCTATTTTATTTTCATCTCCCAAAAGCGTTTTTGAACTTTACCCCTTGTCCACACACACATATAGGAAATTGTCAGATCTTCCATAGAATTGAATCACCCAAGGGCTGAAAATTAATTCTACCTTGGAGTGCCTCATTTCCTAAATAAAATAGAAAATCTGTAGGTTCATTACACCCCATTTTACCCTTTTATTTATAGTAAGTTTGGTGAAACATTCCAAATTTAGTATAAAACCATATGTTTTGAGCCCCTACATATTTTTCTATGTTTCATTATGGTGAACCCGAGTATATGAACATTCAAATTTCTGATTTGGAGTGCATTTAAACCCTACATCTAGGATTTTAATTAATTCATTAGCTTTGGGGTTTCTAAATTTGGCTTAAAGTTGCCTTGTATTTTAGGTGTAAACATTCATTTTGCACTCATTTTAAATCTGAAAATTCAACAAAAATTGCACAATGTTAGATTGGTTTTGCACACTATTTACATAGTAGCATACTTTGAGTCATTTAAATCATAAAATTGGATCAAAATTTCATTTAAAAGTAGGTCATTTTTGTTGTCATTTAGCATCATTTTACACTTGCATTTAACTTTGATTTTTCAGAATTCTGAAAATGTAAGTACCGGTTTGCAACTTGGAATAGAGAACACACAGAAGAACTCATAAATTCATTTTTTATTTTAAAAAACCCTGAATAGAGACCCATTCGCCCATGGGTGAATGAGTGCTTCAGGGCCCATAAAAAACCAACTTTTT
>VDFB02281492.1:355962865-356088233 GCA_007258455.2 Sequoia sempervirens
GGACTCATATTTGCATAATAATTTGCTTCTCCCTAAGTTGCACTTATGGGGGGGTGTTGGTGTAATTAGTTATTAATTACACATTAGCATAAGTTTACTTAGGCATATTTAATTCCTAAGTTATAGGTTTTATCCGTATCTTATCTTTCTTTCTTGTTGCTCAAGATAAGATTAGGTTTAGGCATCTTTGATTTTATAAAGCAAATTATCTCTTGTATTATTTGGTACTTTGAATATATCAATTTGCACATTTCATGCAAACTTTTGCTTTTTCGTTTTTCTCTTCTGTGGAAGGTCTATTCTGGTTTGCAGATCTGATCTTGGTTTCTAACACTACGGACCCCAATGTATCTGGTGATGGCAAGGATTCTTGTGATAAGATGATGGCCGTTGAGGATTCCCCAATGTAGAATTTTCCCAAGGTGGAGTAGGACAAAGAGTTAAGGGGTCTAGATGAGGAGGATGTAAATCCTCTTTCTGAGGAATTTTCTTACCTTGATGATGACACTACCTCCATGTATGATTTGTTGGATATGGAAAGTATTGGGGCCATAGTTACTATTAAATTAGCTAAGTGGACTCTACAAGAGTTCAATAAGATTAATATTAAAATTAGAGGTTTGAAGGAGAATCTGAAGAATGTTCTGAAGGGTTTGGTTTGATACATTCTTATTGACAGAATGGTGGACCTTGAAGGTTCCTATCATGACTTCAAATCTCTATGTGATGAAAGGGTGGCTGCTCTGGAAGCTAAGGTTTTGGGTACGAATGCTGATATCAAAAAACTTATGCAGGCATGCCATATCTCTGTGAAGAACAACGCAGACTCCTTGGAAGTCGTTTTCAGAAATATTAGTGAGCTTAGGGAGGATTAGGTTTATTTCTCCGAGCTTATGGTGAAAGAGCACACAACTAAGGGAAAAATTAGAAAAGTTGCTAAGGATGATGACAAAGGACCTACTATTAGAGAATTGACTGATTGGAAGAGATCCTTTGATGTTGAGATGAAGGAGGTGGTGGATATGGTTGAAAGACATAGGAACCAAAAAATTGAGGTGGCCAACACCTTGAGTAGCTTGAACTAACACTTGGTATTCTTCTTTGTTGCTTTTTGTTTCTTGGTGGGTGTTGGTTTCTTTTCAGTTGTTTTGTGGCCATCAGGTGTTGTTGGTAGTTTATTGTAATATTTTTGTCTAGCACCCACTCTGTTATGTTTTTTGGTTGTTGGGTTTCTACTGGTGGCCTTTTGAAAATCCTTTCAAGTAGCACTTTGTGTCTTTTTTTGTAAATGGTTTCATGTCCCTTCAAAACCCACTTTTCCCATACAATCAGAACACACATGTATCAATTTTTTGGTACCACATCCAAGGACTCTATTTGAGTCCATACAAAGATTTTTAAATTTATAAACTAAATTACTTTTACCTTTCACCACATAGTTCTCTTGTTGTGTCATGTAAATATCCTTCTTTAAATCACCATG
Organism: Sequoia sempervirens; assembly: GCA_007258455.2. Taxonomy (NCBI): domain Eukaryota; kingdom Viridiplantae; phylum Streptophyta; class Pinopsida; order Cupressales; family Cupressaceae; genus Sequoia; species Sequoia sempervirens. The sequence continues at coordinate 355,964,349 of VDFB02281492.1, forward strand.
AAGGAAAGCCATTTTCACATCCATTTTCTCAACCTCTAGATAATAAACATTAGCAATAGAAAGCAAGAATCTAAAGGATATCATTTTTACAATATGAGAAAATATCTCACCAAAATCAACACCCTCAACCTAAGAGTAACCCTTCGCAACCAACCATGCTTTGTACTTCTCAATACCTCCATCTGGACCCTTTTTATTAAATACCTGTTTCCAACCAATAGGATTTCATCCTTTGGGTAATGGTACAAGATCCCATGTATCATTCCTTTTCAATGCTTCCATTTCTTCATCCATAACAACCTTCCAAGATTTTGCATCATTCATACCTAATGCCTCTTCTACAAATCTAGGTTCATCAATGCTAGTATTTAAAGGAAAAATACATCTCCAATCATCATGTGAAGACTATTAAGGTGGTTTTTTTTATGCCTTATTGAACTTCAAACAAGATAAGTTCTAGCTTATTCCTCCTCTTCTAAAGATTCAGAGCTAGATGAGATCTCCTCAACTTATTTTCTATGCAAGGGCCTCAATTCAACATTCTTAGATGTAGAAGGATGTTCAATCATGTCTTCCTATTTGTTTTTTTTTAAATATAATATAACAAAATAAGACTTAGTTTCAACACTTATAATATATATTACCTTTTGTACTAAAGGATCCCAAAGCTTGTATCCTTTCATACCATAGCTATATTTGATGAAAATACATTTCACAGCCTTGTTCTCCAACTTTATTCTCTTCTCCTTTGGCACATGTGACTATACCTCGTAGCTAGAAAATATAATATTTCTCAGTGAAGGCATGTGACTTGACTATGTCTCTATAGGAATCTTATTAACAAGAGATGATGTACGAGACATATTAATAAGGTAACAAGCAATGGTAACAACTTCAAGCCAAAACCTTTATTTTAGAGTTCAACACCACTCAACATACTCCTAACCTTTTCCATTAGTATCATGTTCATTCTTTCTGCAACACCATTTCATTGTAGAGAATATAGAGTTGTCTTTTACCTTCGAATGTCACAATCTTTATAGAGGGTGAGTGTAGTATCATGATGGGCCAAAAAGCGGTGATAGGAAAAAATATGATTTTAGTTAGGTAAAATTGTGAAATGCTTTTTTGAATTTTTACTTGGGTTGGGTAAAAAGTACATTTTTCTATGGTAAACACCAAATCAAAATAGATATTTATTATTAATGGATATCTACTATTTTCTTGTTTCCTTATATATTATTATATTTAATATTTTATATTATAATAGCTATTACTTATAATAGTATATATCATATAATATAATAAATTATAATATTGTATATCATATATCATTTATAATGTAATACTAATATATATACTTATAATATTATAATATATTATATAATATAATATTGTAGCATAAAAATTTGTCAACCTTGACAATTTTGTACTATGTTTTGCTCCCTCCTATGTGCTTGGACTTAATCATGTGTTTAATTACCTATTTTGCAAATATCTTTGAAAATCAAGCATGGGAAATTAAATTATGCATTTAATACTTTCCCCTTGACACTTTTGGCCCCAAAAAGAATAGGTTTGGTCTAGTGTGTACTTCACCCTAGATCACCCCTTTTGGGCCCAAATTCAAATATGTTGGTGTTGATATTTTATTATTTGAATTTCGAAATTTAATTGTCAACTGTTGACATTTGATTTTTGGTAAATTATAAGAATTGCATATAAATACTAGTCTTTTCATCATTTGAAATCCTAACGAGAGCTAGAAAATCTATTGAGAATATTGAAGATCCTAAAAGCCATTCAAGGGCATAATTAGCAGCATTATTAGAGAACTTTCATCAATCAATTTCAACCTTGCAAGAAATCAAGATGAACGAATCAATTATGTGCTAGGAGCTATTATGATCAATCAAGAAAAAATATGAATATGTTTTGAGTTATCATGTACATGTTAGTTTCAACAATCCATCATGTTTTATGAGCTGACCTTTGGCAGGTCTATCAAGCAATCAAGGAATCCACCAGTCAATTTTTGTGGAAACTTGTGCGACATAACTTCATCAAGGGTTTCACATCAAGGTAACATTATCATTTATTATTTATCAGTTTCAATCAATTATTATTGTTTTGGCCTCTACCAGGCCTGGGGAAAACCATCTTAATCATCATCAATCATTGTAAATGGAGGTAGAAATACCAAAATATGGTTCGACTTAGGAAAGCCCGTATACAACACAAAATTTTCCCCTATTTTCATGTGTAAATATTATCTGAAGATTTCAACCAATGATAGTCCAAGAAAACACAATGTAGAATGTAACCTACAATCCATAATTTTCAGATCTAAAAATAAGCAATTTAGTCTAGGGCACACTACAACCTTATCCTTGAAAATCAAGCCCAAATTCTAGTCACGGGTTTCTCATTGTTTTCATTTCTTGGATCCAAGCTAGTTCTGCTACTTTCTATTTTTGTTTGTCCACTAAATTACATTTTTAGATCTATGATTACATGTCAAATAGACTTTTCAAATCACACATCAAATTTGTCATCCTCACAATCCAACATAATGTATAAATCCTAAGAGGTTGGCTCTCCCTTGTGGTAGCAAGTCAATCATAAAACCCTAGTTAATTTATGTTTAAATGTTGAGTCAAGTGAAAAGAAGACAATACTAGTTAACCTAATTAGGTTTAGGATCACTTTTCCTAACCAACATTTCAGTGAACCCAATATATCCTACACTTGCCATTTTTTTATTTTCATCTTCAAAACTATAAGTTTGCATTATTTATTCATCAAAAATAAAAAAAGAAAAATTACAAATAATTTGAATTAAATTACATAATTTCATATCTAATTTTCCATTGTTAGGGTTTAGATCTGAGTATTTTTCAAAAATAAATTTAATTGAAATATTATTTTGTCATTTATGCATCACATTTTAGTGAAAAACATAAAAATAAATAAAAAAATTGCATAGTGTTTTCATTTCAAAAGATCAAAAGCTTTTTTTTTTTGTATTTTTTTGGAAAAATCAATCAATTACAGTATTCAATTTCTAAAAATCATCATTTGTGCATACTCAATTTCCCTAAAAATAACAAAAATTTCATGCATATGTGTGCTTCATAGAGAAAATTTTCGTTTTGGTGCATTTTCATAATTTTTTCACTTCTAGACCTAAACCTCTTAAACATAGGACCCTCAAACCCTATAGGTGGTTTCTAAATTTTGAATTTTCTAAAAATACCTATTTAGTCTAGGGCGCATTGTGCCCCTATCCAATTAGTTCAAGCTAATTTTTTTATGAAAATTCTTGTCAGCATTCTCTATCCAGATTTAGTTCCTGTTCTGAAACAAGACTGATTTTGTCTTGCATCACTCATTTGATCCATAAGGAAAAAAACATGTTTTATATTTCAAAGATGTGGTTTTAATCTTGTAAAGCATGGCTTGACTACCTATAATTTTTCTACCTATGACAACATTGTTAAGGAACAAAATAAAATATTTAACACATTTATTAATACTAATTTACCTAATCTTCATTCTTCTGCCAAAATCTCCCTTACTTGTGAGAGTGTTTTGGTGCAAGAGGATGTAATCATTGGTAATCATGACTATCATGTTACTTCTTCTCCCAATATCTCTTCGATTTGTGAGGATATCTTGGTGGAAGAATATCTAATCATGGAGAGCATGTTTCTTTTCCTCCCAGTACCTCTCCTACTTGCTAATATATTGTGCCACAAGAGGATGAAATCATTGATACATCTTGAAATGATATCAAGGTGTATTACATAGATGAAGGTTCAAAAATGGCATTAGGTCCTCCATTGATAGAAGATTTCCAACAAGCTAAAATTATACACCCAAATTTGATTATTGGATGTCCTTAAAATCCATTATTTATTAGACCTCATAATCCATCTCTCATTACAAGACCTCCTAAACCTCATGGCCATATCCTAAACTTTTCAAAACAACTCACTAGTAACCATGTGCAACAAGATGTGGTGAAGAAATGAAGTTAACATGTAATTTCTCACACAAATAACACTAGAAATAATAAGCAGCCAAAACAAACACCAACATCCATTCTATTACCTCAAACATATCTCCCACCCCTACCTAGTCTTTCTTAGCATAGTGGTAAAGAATATGATCTTGTTGAGAAACTTTGTAATACTCTAGCCGAGATATCCCTTTGGGACTTGGTTCAAATATCACCTACATAACATGAGATTCTCTAAGAGGCTTTGTAGAAGATTGATATCACACCTTCTATCAAACCAAATGATGTAGTATCCTTGTTTGATTGTATACAAGCAACAAATATGGATATTACCTTCCCTCAACATGAATAACCCTCGCTTGAGATCCAAAATAAACATGAAACTCTAATGATAATGATTATAATTAATAAAACTAGTGCTAGATGGACTCTTGTTGATAATGGATCAAGTCTTAATGTTTGTAGCATGGATCTTCTAGATAAACGTGGCGCTGATAAGACTATCATAGAACATAATGATTTTTCTATTCATGGATTTGGCAATGTTAGTCAGCAACCACTAGGTATAGTCACACTAACCATTAAGGTAAGGCCCACGTTTTTTCCTACCCCTTCCATATCATGCTAGGACCTCTTTCATATAATCTTCTCCTAGGTAGACAATGGATTCTTTCTATGAAAGGAGTCCCATATACTCTTCACAGTGAGATGAAATATGAATATAATAACATGATATATATGATAAAATTAGATGAAAAAAGTTATAATTCATAAAATAAATTCGATCATAACACTTCCAACTCTCTTCATACCTTGATTCCATCTTCAAAATTTGAGCCATTACCTTCTAATGATAACAACACTATGAATGCATTCTTGGATGATGATTAGGGGTCATTAGATTCTATACCTTGTGTCAATGGGGTTTCTAAAATCTCACCATCAAATTCCAAAGAGTTGAATACAAATGATGATCATGATATTGCTTCATATTCAAACACATGTTTGGTGATGATTGGGGTTCATTATATTTTACACCATCCTTTGTAGAAGAGTACAAAATATGACAATATAAACCTTAGGATTCTTATGTTTCATTTTCCCAAATCTTCTTCTACATCAACAAATCCAAATACATCACTCCTCAATTGTGATGGAGGCTCTATAGCTTTCGTCCCTTGTGTGTTGGTGATGCATAACTTTAAAAAACTTAAAAAGGATTTCCATTCTTGTGAGAGAATTAATTCTTCTCATAAGCATGTAGGAAATACTTCTACATCTAAGTTGGAATAATGCTATGGGCTTGGATATAAAATACTTTCTAAAATTGGATATAATGAAATCACAAAACAAGTAGTTAAGGATCATGTGAGGTCTATATTGTACCTTTCTAAAAGGGGTTTAGGTTTCCAACTTTATTTTCCATATTCATCTCATCCACCACCATCTACTATATTTAAAACACCATGTCATAAGAAATAAATCCTTTCATCACAACAAAGAAACTTGTATCCTACACCATTATCGTAGCAAGAGCATATTTTTTCAAGGCTTCTCAAATCCCACTTGATTACTCTTCCTCCTTGAACATTAAATAATTTTATAGAAATAATTTTTTTAATGCATATTATTGAGTGTATGGTCATTCAACCAATAAATGTCAAGCCTTGAATAATAAAATAAAACTTAATGATCTTTATTCTATGGTTTTACTCCTCACTATGTGGCATTTGTAGCTTTATGTGTTTTCTCATTGAAATTAATGGTGGTACAATCTTAAGTGAAACCATATTTCTTCAATGGTAGCAACATGATAGTATCTAGTGTTGTTGTTCTTGCCTTTACACTTGGGGGACAAGGATAATTAGTTTTGGTAGGTGTGTATTCTTTTCAAGGATCCCTTCTTCACCTCCTGTTTCCTTAAAATACCAACATAGAAATTATGTTGACAATTTAAGGGGTGTTATATTACCCCTATCCATTCCATAGACATCTTATGAGATTTGACTTATTGCCATACCTCTTTAGTGGCAGTATTATTTATAATGCTCACCGAGGCATGGTTATCAATTTATCCCCTGTGATGTTGAGCATCAATTCATCCCTCATAACATTAAACCTTATGCACTCCTTGAAGAGTGATTTGAAAATTAGTCAATAAATTTGGTATAATGGAGCTTGCTAATTCATGAACATGAGCATTTTTACATGGCTGCATAGCATAACAAACCTTCCTTGACAATGGGGCCATGTTCACGAATGATTTTCCATCATTTTGAGAGAACCATTTTATTTAAACACAACATTTAATGATGATGTTTGGTATTTGAGATAAGTTTAAGATTGAGGTCTCTTTACCTTACCAAATCAAATCCTTTTTAGTACTAACACGTGTGTTTGTGTTTTAATTTATGTCATATTATTTACATTATTTTTACATCATGTTCTAATTTCATTTATACATGTTTCTCTATGTATTATGTTTATGTTGTGCATATTTATCATGCATGCTACACATTCATGTTGCATTGCATCTCATACATGTGTGTTCCTTTTTCTTTATGTTATATTTTCATAGGATCTTAAATCCTAGAGGCTAGCACATCTCCTAGATTCAATGCCATCCAATCTCTTCAACATTTGGATAATTGAACCCCTCTTGACCTATCCATACTTAAGTGTGAGTCTGAGCATAAGTTCTTACTCTCACTAAAGTGGAGGCTAAATATAGCATCAAAATTGTCACCCTTGATATTTTCACACTATGTTTTTCTCCCTCCTATGTGCCTAGACCTAATTATACATTTAATTAATCTTTTTCCCATATCCTTCTATCTCTAATACCAAACTGATGCAAGTGCAAAGGAAGAAACAACCTCACTCAATCTCATTTGACAAATCTAAAAATATTCTTTGTTTTATTTTCTCATCACTATTTCACTTTTCCCTTCATAAACACTAAGTCAATCACTCAAACTTGTAATAAAAGTTCCAAATTCATTTAAGACCTTTAAAAAAATTTGAAAAACATCAAAATATAGAATCAAATCCCATTTCCAACTTAGGCAACTCAACTGTAAGAACTTTTCAAAGTGGATTGTCCAAATCAACATTAGGCCATTTAGGCCTCATCAACAAAACAACACTAAATTCCCAAGCCCATTATCCTTTGTAGATGCTTCAAACATGCTCAAATACATCTGGAAAAATCAAATAAACTATCTCCCATTCTTTTTTCATAATATTTTATCAAAAAGGTATCTCAATCCTTAAATTCTTGACCCAAAATAAGAATGTCTCCAATCTATCTTAAAAGGACAATCAAATAAAAAATGGACAACTTATAAATTCACCAATAAATAACTAAGAATGGATCATAAATCTCCTAAAAAACCTTTCAAAACCTTGTTATTCCAAAAGGACTCACATATTATCATTAAATCTCTCAAAATCACCACTATGCATTGAAATTTACTGAATTTTCACAATTTTCAGAGCTAGGGCATCATGTAAACTACCCCAAAGCATGTTCTCATGCACTGCAACTTTGGAATATGTTAAAATACATACAAAAATCCCTCTACAAAAATTTAGAGAAATTTCCAATGGTTAAAATTGAAGAAAAACAAATTTCTTACCCTCTGGTTTCCCTTGTTTAGGGTTTCAACCCACCAAGACAAATTTGCTCATATCTTTCACAAATATTAATGGTTCTAAATCAAAAAAAATGAAAATTCAAGTAGATTCATATGGGTTCAATTAAAAATGGAGGAGGATAGGTTTTCTTTCTCAAAAATGGCCGTACAATGCCCTACTAACCAAGAAAATGTAGAAAATTAATAGAAAATTGTACTTTTCATTGGAACTTCATTCATACATTCAGTTACCAACATTCCTTGAAGTTGGAGAGGCTTTAAAATTCCTTTATAAACCATATCCAATGCCTAAAACTATCTCCTTAACTACCTAACCTTTCACCTTCCTCTAATTTGCAATTTTGTTGCATTTTTACAATTTTGTATTGACAACAATTTGTCAATTTTTGCAACTTTTAACATTTGATGCCCAATGACCTTAAAATGACTATCTAGACCCTTAAACAAGATAATTATGTTCATTTAGACCTTATGGAAATATGAGATTATTGATTCTAATAAAAAATCCTAAGATTTCCTCATGGAGGCATGAATTTGCAAGGATGCACCTGCACCACTTCTCAAAGCCTGCTTGATTACTCTTCCTCCAAAAAAATGAAAGAAATCTTACAATAGAAGTTCATTTTTTGCATATCATAGAGTTCATGGTAATTATACTAATGAATGCAAGGATTTGAGTGATAGAATTCAACATCTTAAGGATTGTGGTTCTCTTCCTTATGTTGATGCACCTATTTCCTCTAATTGATAATGATTTTCATCCTATCACGTTGCTCATCACTATATGGATTTAGTAGTTTTATGTGTCTTTCTCATTTCCATTCATGGTGGTACAATATTAGGTGTAACCATATCTTTGCAGCAATATGATAGTTCTTGGTGGTTGACTTTTTCTCTAAGATTGGGGGAAAGGATAACTAGTTTTTGAGGTGTGCATTATTTCCTAGGATCACCTCTTTCTCTCTTTTTACTTAAAATTTACCAATATAGAAAGTATGTTCATATTTTAAGTGGGGGAATATTGTACCCCGTTAATATTGTTAGCATGTTCTCTTCTTAGTGATGATAGCATACATCTCCTAGGAAGTATGAAATTTTTATTCAAAGTGTGGTCTTCTCAATTCATGTGATGTGTCTTCTTCTTGGTGACATTTGGTTTGATATCCTTCAAGATTGTGACATTTTTGGCATATGAGATTCCTCTTAGTGGTGATGCTATGGATTGCATTCCCTATGTTGTGAATCTTTTACCCTCAACTAGTCCTCTCTTGGAGACATTAAGCATGATTTTCCCTAAGGTGAGACCTTTCATGAACTAAGAAAATCCACTTTTAAATAACAAACCTTATCTTATTTCCATTTTGTTCATGAGTGATTAGCATAGCAAAGCTTTCTAGGCTTATGAAGCTTGAAGTTCATATTGTGTGGCACCTTATCAAAGTTATCAGAAGGTATAACTTTGGTATGGTTATGGGAGCCTAATAAGATTTTCTCATTGGCCCAATTTTGGGTGCTCACTTAGTGGACATTGGATTTCACTAGCTCGTGTGAGCATGCATTGCTGTTTACATAGTGGATGTCTAGTGAGCTCCACTTGTAAACATTTTTGGACAAAAAAATAAGGCTTGATCCACTTCGAGTTGGAAAAATAGTAGAGGCTTGATCCACCCTTTTTTTCCTTCCTTTGAGTCTTTGACATTGTATGTCTGTGTATCTTGTCTTGTTGCTTCATATCACACATCTTGTGTGTTTCCATTTGTTCTTATGTTTGTTTGAGATGGGATCTTGGATCCTAGGGGCTTGGCCACCTCCTTGTTTTTTTTTCATCCTATCCCATCAACATTTGCATACTTGGACACCTCTTGATGCATACTTGTCTACTTTAGTGTGAGTTTGTGCTTGCGCTCATCCTCTCACTGAAGTGAGGGATAAATGTAGGGTAGAAAAACATATCCCTTTACATTTTGGGTATGTCAGGATCATGGTGCACTAAAAGTGGCAATATTATGAGGGTATGTGGCTGATGACTTTTTTTTCACCCAAAATTAATGAAAGCGAAAAGGGTTTTTAGAGGAGATTCTCAGCTTTCCAAAAATATAAATTATGATTTAATTTGAATTTAATAAATAATTATTATTCATTTTCTATTAGAATTACGACAAAGTCCTGATGATAGGCTGATTGAAAAACATTTATAACTTTCAAGCGGTATCATATTTTTTGAATCCAAAACATGTGTCACATTATATGCTTCACATACTATATGATTAAAAAAATAAAAATTAAATTTCATGAAGTTTTGACCAAGTGAAGGTGGTCAGACATACGAGTTTTTATATTTTCTAAAAGTTGTAATAAAAAAATCATAATTAATTATTTACTAGGAAAAAAATTAAAAAAATATGCATCACATCCAGGACATGAGTCCTCTACTTATATATAAAATCTTACAAAAAAAAATTATCATTTTATTATGGTTAGGGTGGTCAGACAGACACCTACTTCTTATTTTTCCTGAAATTTAAGTACTGCATTGAAATTTCAAATTTTCACCAAATAAATTTTATTTATTTTTAAATAAACCTAGTATTTTAGAAACTACATTTAATTTTCTACAAATTCTATTCTTGCATATTTTTGAAATAATATAGATAACTTATTCAAATATTTACGTCAAGTTGCCTAACATAATTTTTGCCACTTAAGGGCCTGTTTTTTGCACAATGATCCCACATACCCTTTTCACACTTTTTTGGGCCCTCTTAATTAAATTAGACTACATTATGCCTTAATAAGCCTTATTTTACATCTACAAGCCTAATAAATTGCATTTTCCAAAGGGGAAACCTAAAAGAAATTAATGCCAACATATAATTTAACACCTTGATAAATGTGTGTTCTAGGAATAGGGACATGGGACCCATTTTCCCATGGGAAAATGGGTCCTCCCTAGGCCCTTGAACCCATTTTAAAAAATATGTTTTGGCAGTATTTTTATCATCCCAAATTCAAATTTCAAATTTTGAATTGTAATGTTTAATTTTTGGGTAATTAATAATAAATTTCTATAAATAAAAGGTTATTTTATCAATTCAACTAGAGATTTTTAAGAGATCAATTATGTAAACGATGATTTTGGATTGCCCTCATAATGCTTTGCTCCTCTTAGGGTTTTTCACCTAAAAGGAGAAAGGGAATTGGATGGGGTCCACAATGCAAGGGTTTACACTCAAATTCTATGTACATGAAATGTATTACACCTAATTGAGATGTTGTAATGCCCTTATCTGAAAATGAAGTAATCTAATGATGTAAAACTTAGAAAATGTAAAGTGTTGGAAAACACAATGTGAGATGCAGAAATGCCTAAAAATGCACCTAAATGATTAAATAACATAAAAAATGAAAGAGGGGCACTTGGAATCTGAAGCTTGAAGTTGTGAGATTCTGGAATACTAATAAAATTGACTGAAAATGCTGATTGGGACACTTACGCTAGGTGGGGCAACTTAGTCCCAATTTCGGGAAACATTGTCGGAACGAGAATCTACTAAGTGGGTATCCAAAAATGTCAAAATCAATTTTTAGGCCTCTAGAAGTGGGACTAATTTTCCACTAGTGGTGACTTAATCCTCCTACAAATCACGGGAAATTCAGGGAAAAATCTTGAAGTCTTAGGTATGCACTTTCCTTTCTAATAGGTGTATGCACTTTATTCTGCAGAAAATGGGGTAGAAAGCCTCTCCAAGCTTGAACTAGGGTTGTGTTGACTTGACTGAATTTGTAGACTTGTTGACAACTGTCTGAGGGAGCGGGTTGGTTGGAAACTCTCACCCAGTTCCTTGCTTTCTGAGTCCTTGCCTGAGAACTCCTAAGGAATCTTTCACCCCAACCTATAAGCCCTATTCATGATAATAGAGACTCACTGTCTTCTTCTACCAACCCTGCTATCATTTACAACATCTCAAACAACCAAATCTTGGTGCTCTTCCTCTTGTTCACTCACTAGCCCTTATTCTCCCTAAAGACTAGTTGGTACTCCAAACACTTCCTAACTCAATGCAGGGGTGTTCAAAGCTTCCATGGCTTCTAAATCCATCATATAAAGGTTCCTGATCAACCTCCATTCTTCAGTTCTCCATCGCTATCACAAAAACCCTATTCTAGGGTTTGGGGAAGGCTACTAGCCTTGAGCCCCTTTTAGGCCTGCTCAACCAAGAGAACAGGTTACCACTTCTCTCTTTCAATAGATTATGCCAAACTCTCTTCTAACACCCTGGCTCATTTTTCAAACCCTTGAAGATTTTTCAGGTTTTGGACCCTCTCTATCCGTACACAGGCAGAACTCAGGTTTCACCAAAAACTAGGGTTTTATTGGCCATTTTCTTGGTCTGTCTGCTCTTTCCAACCTCCAAATGATCATTCAATAACTCTACCTTCTTGAAAACCTTTATGAAGGCTCCTACAACCACTACATGCATTGACTTATCAAGGATTCATCACCCCTGCCACATTAGGACTGTGTGTTCACTGTCTTTCCCAAACTGGGTATTAAACAACTCGCCTAGGGAAAGATCTTTAGCATGCTATTTAAACTTTTACTGACTCCTACCCCTAAAATATGTACACTAATGGAGTTTATTCACCTTCCCAATATCTCCATACTTATTGGTACAGTGGGAGTGCTGGATAAAACTCCATTTTTATTCAATTTACCAGTCAAGACAGCAAGTAAGGTAAAAACACAGAATTTATAAGAAAGGATGAAAGCAATGTAACAACTATCTAATGTGCCAAAATAGAACTTCCAGAGGCTTCACTACATACTATCAACCCTACAAAATGCCTCTTTCAATTCATTTTATAGCTGTCACACGAGCAAGAACAGAAAAATAGAACTTCTCACACAAAAATCACTGTCTTTTTATTATCTGCATATAACTGCAAACGTTCCCAATGCTTCTAACCCTCAAATAGGTCGAGAGTGATCTTTAAATCATCTTGGAAATAGTTAGGTTTCCTTTTCGAGCCTAAGAACAACCAAAAGCTTAGTGTTGTAAAACATAGTGTGTTTTGCAAACTAGGTCTATTGCTTAGGAAACAACTAGAACATATGCTTCCAATACTTATTCAACTTCACCATTTCTAGCCTAAGGAGAAAAGGTCCTCAACCATAAAAAAGTTGGTCCACAAGACCTTACATAACACAACAAAATGAACTTCAACCAAAAACTCCAATAAGGCTTGAATTTTGCCATGTGCTCCTACACCATTCTCCCCCTCTCAGCACAAACTCTAAGAACTGGAAGGAGGGATCATTGCCAGGTCAATGCCAAGTTTCTTGAGCTGATCTTCTTGTACGCATATAGCTTCTTAGTCAGGCTTGTTCTTCCACTTGATAAGGTGCTCCATGTATACCTTATTCCTTGTAGACTTTTGCACTCTAGACTCCAAGATCTACTCTGCCTAAGGTTGCTCTTGAGTAGGTAGGGTTACATTACTGATGTCCTTGAAGATTTCATGACTGTTCTAAACCTCATCACTGACTGTTCCCTTATACCTGATCAAATCAGCAACATTGAACACCAATGAGATGCCCAAATCTGATGGTAACTCCACCTTGTATGCATTCTTGCCATATTTGGCCAACACCTTGCATGGACCCACTCTCTTCATTTGCAACTTGGTTTCCATTCCCTTCTACAATCTGGATTTGTTGAGGTGGACCATAACATAATCCCCAACTGCAAATTGCACATCTCTCTTTGACAAATCAGCTTTTTCCTTCAACTTTTGAGTTGCTGCAGTAACTGTTTGCTTGACCTGCTCATGAATCTCTTTCATTGTCTGAGTGAAATATTCATCCTGTCCACTCATGTTCTCCTGAGATCCAAGGTCTCTAAGTTCACAAATTCCTCTTGGGTGCATCCCATACACAACCTCAAAAGGACTTTTTCCTGTAGTTCTATTGACACTATCATTGTAGGCATATTCAGCTTGAGAAATTGATCACCATATCCCATGTTTGTCCATACTCCTTGGTTAAAAATTTTAAAATATTTCCTAACACTCTATTAACCACCTCTATTTGACCATCGGTCTGAGGATTGTAAGCTGATCCAAATGATAGATTTGTACCCAAGCTGCTCCATAAAGTCTTCCAAAAATGGCTCATGAATTTCACATCCCAATAAATTACAATGCTCAATGGCAATCCATGGTTCTTACAACTTCCTTGAAGAGAGATGGGCTATGTAACTTGCATCATGTGTAGTCAATGCAAGGGATAAAGTGACTCATCTTGCTAAATCTGTCCACAACTACATAAACACTGTCAAAACCAGTTTTGGTCTTAGGAAGACCTACCACAAAATCCATGCTCACACACTCCCATGGTCTGTTAGGAATGGGTAAAGGTTGATACAAACCAGCATTGCTAGCTCCCCCTTTGGCTTTCATGCAAACTACACACTGCTCCACATACCTTCTAACATCTCTTGCCAATTTAGGCCAATAATAGAACCTTTGCACTAGTTCTAAAGTCTTATTTATACCAAAATGCCCACTAAGACTATCATTATGTTTTTCTTGAATCATATTTTCCCTCATTGACCCTCTTGGAACACACAACAGATTACCCTTAAATAACAGTCCATTTTGCATTGTATATTTAGCATATTGACTATGAAAATGATTCTCAAAATCAGAGCATACCTTGTAGGCTTCTAAGAATTCTTCATCCTCACCATAGAGGTCTTTGAAACTCTCTAATCCAATGCTTTTCAATTGTATCTCTTGGACTGTCAACAACCTTCTACTTAATGCATCTGCCACCTTGTTCATTTGCCCTTTCTTGTGCTTGATGGTAAAAGTGAAAGCTTGGATGTATTCCATCCATTTCAAATGCCTATTACTCAGCTTCTATTGGGTGTTAATGTAACTGAGTGTCTGGTTATCAGTGAAGACCACAAACTCTTTGGGCAACAAATAATGCCTCCACTTCCTAAGGGACTGCACTAAAGCATATAACTCAAGATCATAGGTGGAGTATTTTTTCTTGGCTTCATTGAGCTTTTCACTAAAAAAGGCTATAGGCCTACCTTCTTGACTAAGTACTCCTCCTACTGCTACTCCACTTGCATCACACTCGACTGTGAATAACTTATCAAAACTAGGCAATAACAAAATTGGTTGAGTTGCCACTTCTTGTTTCAGCTTTTCAAATCCTTTATCAGCCTCTAGAGTCCACTTAATCTTTGTTTTCATACCACCCTTGATTGTATCTAGTACTGGTGCACATATACCACTAAAATTCCTTATAAATTTTCTAGAGAATTGAGCTAAACCATGAAAACTTCTTACCTATGTTGTTGTGGTTGGTGTAGGCCAGTTTAGGATGGCTTCCACCTTGCTTGGATCCATCTTCAACGTTTCTTGGGATACTACAAACCCTAGATACACAAGCTCTTGTTTGAAGAACTCACACTTCTCAAGGTTAATTGCTAATTGTTCTTCTTGCAACCTTTTAAGAACCATCTCCACATGCTTCAAATGTTCTTCTACTGTCTTACTGAAAATCAGTATGTCATCAAGGTAGACTACTACAAAGATTCTTGTGAAATCCTTCAGCACCTCATTCATTAGTCTCATGAACATGCTAGGGGCATTTGAGAGGCCAAATGGCATTACTATCCACTCATATAAGCCATCATTTGTCTTAAAAGTTGTCTTCCATTCATCACCTTCCTTAATTTTGATTTGATGGTAGCCACTCTTGAGGTCCAACTTAGTGAAATACTATGCTCCTCCAAGGCAATCCATTAAATATTCAATTCTAGGTATTGGGAACCTATACCTAATGGTGATCCTATTAATTGCTCTAGAATTAGTACAAAGTCTCCACTTACCTCCTTTCTTAGTTGCCAAAACCACTGGGACTACACATGGGCTGATGCTCTTTTGAATTAGACCTTGATTCAACAATTCTTCCACTTGCCTAGCCACCTCTAGGTTTTGCTTAGGTGTAAGCTTGTATGCTACTTTGTTAGGCAATGAGGCTCCAGGTATGAAGTCAATTTGATGACTTATTGCTCTCTTTGGTGGTAGAGTTGTTGGTGTACCATCACTCACTATGCTCTTGTACTTATCAAGCAACCTTTGGACTGCTTCTGGTAAGACTGTCCTTTCAAATTTCTTTTCTTTCCTCTTTGACTGGTATTGTCCACATATCCTTTCATCTCTTGGTGTAGGGTCCCATGAACTCCTTGCCAATTACTCAACATGAGGACAGCAGGGAACCTTTGATCACCGCCTCTCTATCTCTCCTCTCCCACAATGACTGGCGGTACCTTGAAGGTTCCACCATCCTTGAATGAAATGGTGTTCTCCTCCTTCCTATCATAAAATAACAACACTTTTTTTCATATTGCCATGGTTTGCCTAGTAGTAGATGACGCGCATCCATGGGTAATACATCACAAACCAGCTTATCTTTATATCCTCCAATTGAAAAATCCACTGTTACTTGCTCATTAACCAAAACACTCTGCCCTTTATTCAGCCATGTGACCTTGTAGGGGTTATTGTGTGGTACCTTCTCCAATTTTAGCTTTGTTACTACCTCCTCTAAGATTATATTATCTATTGAACTTGAGTCTACTATGACTTTGCACACTTTCCCAAGTATCTTGCATCTTACTCTAAAAAGAGCTCTTCTTGCTTAGTTCTCCAGGGTTGTCTATCAAAGACTCTAATAACATGATCCTCTCCAATTTTAGATTCTATATGACTGATCTCAGTTGCCTTAGGACTCATGGTGTCCTCTTGTGCATAAGCCACTCTCTTTTGATTGCTTGATGAAGAAGCTTTCTCCGGGCATCTTTAAGTAGGGTGACTTAGTTGGTTGCAATGGTAACACTCCTCACGCAGAGCATTTCTACCTACCTCCTTCCTCTATTTGAACCTCCTGAGGTCCTTTCTCCCTTCCGCAACCTCATCCTAAGATGTTTCATCCATGTCGAAAGTGAGCTTTGATTCTCCTTGGTTTCCTTTGGTCACCACTCTTTCCTTGGTATCCGGCACCACACGATGTCCCCATCTCCTCGTGATCTCTCCCTTCCAATTTAGAAGACTAACTGCTTTCTTTTGATTCTTCAACCTTTAGGCCAAAATTGATAAATATTTGGTGATCGACTAAAGAGGCCATTCTAGATATTCCATTTTTACAGATACTCCAGCTTACCTTCTTTTAGGCTCCTCGCTTCATCCTATTACATTAGATCCTGCTGCTTCCTAAACTCTCACAAAGATAGGTGGGTTGATATCTTGTCCTTCTCTCCTCATTCTCACTGCCTCTGAATCCAATCTCTGAGAATCTGCATATTTCCTTTATCTTTTGTAAGCAACCATTCCTTTCCTTAAGTTGATATGGTTGTTTTCCTTCTTTCTTCTCTCTTTTTTCTGGCCTCAATAAACTTCCACCATGTCAAAAAGCTTTAACCTTCAACCTGATTTTAGCAACCTCACTTTCTCAGGCTTCCTGCTGACTCCATCATTACTCAAAGTGGCCTCCGGCCATCTAATCCAATCCATGACCAAATCAGATCCAGAGATGAGACAGCACTTTCCCAGCAATCCGGTATGCCTCATGTCCCTTTCCACACCTAGGGCTTTCAAATGCCTTCCTAAGAAAGGCTCTTCCTCCAAAACAGGGTCAGGTTCAGGGATCTTGTCTTCCTCTGCAACCTCTTCATCCTTTGGTATTTTTCCTTCCAACTTCACATTGTTCAATGCTTTCTCAAGTTTCTCTATTCTTTCTTTTAATGACTTATTGTCTTCCTCTTGCTCTTCAACCATCTTGGCTAATTGTGCATTTTTCACCATGGTAGAGTTTCTTTTCAATTTGACTCAACTCTCTCGGAAGATATAAGTCGCTTTTCCCAACCTTTTGTTGCTTCCTGATACCAATCTGATAGATAGGCATTGAAACCACCACCTGACCTACCGCCCGGTCTCCCCTTTGATAACCCCTTGGTGTCACTCTCTCCACCACTCAACCTGTAGGTCCTATGCTAATTAGGCACCCCTAGTTCTTCTACCAACCCTGCTATCATTTACAACATCTCAAACAACCAAATCTTGGTGCTCTTCCTCTTGTTCACTCACTAGCCCTTATTCTCCCTAAAGACTAGTTGGTACTCCAAACACTTCCTAACTCAATGCAGGGGTGTTCAAAGCTTCCATGGCTTCTAAATCCATCATATAAAGGTTCCTGATCAACCTCCATTCTTCAGTTCTCCATCGCTATCACAAAAACCCTATTCTAGGGTTTGGGGAAGGCTACTAGCCTTGAGCCCCTTTTAGGCCTGCTCAACCAAGAGAACAGGTTACCACTTCTCTCTTTCAATAGATTCTGCCAAACTCTCTTCTAACACCCTAGCTCATTTTTCAAACCCTTGAATATTTTTTAGGTTTTGGACCCTTTCTGTCCGTACACAGGTAGAACTCAGGTTTCACCAAAAACTAGGGTTTTATTGGCCATTTTCTTGGTTTGTCTACTCTTTCCAACCTCCAAATGATCATTCAAGAACTCTACCTTCTTGAAAACCTTTATGAAGGATCCTGCAACCACTACACGCATTTCCTTATCAAGGATTCATCACCCCTGCCACATTAGGACCGTGTGTTCACTGTCTTTCCCAAACCGAGTATTAAACAACTCACCTAGGGAAAGATCTTTAGCATGCTATTTAAAGTTTTATTGACTCCTACCCCTAAAATATGCACACTAATGGAGTTTAGCCACCTTCCCAATATCTCCATACTTCTTGGTATGGTGGGAGTGTGGGCTAAAACTCCATTTTTATTCAATTTACCAGTCAAGACAGCAAGTAAGGTAAAAACATAGAATTTACAAGAAAGGATGAAAGTGATGTAACAACTATCTAATGTGCCAAAATAGAAATTCTAGAGGATTCAATACATACTATCAACCCTACAAAATGCCTCTTTCAATTCATTTTACAGTTGTCACACAAGCAAGAACAGAAAAATAGAACTTCTCACACAAAAATCATTGTCTTTTTATTATCTGCATATAACTGCAAATGTTCCCAATGCTTCTAACCCTCAAACAAGTCGAGAGTGATCTTTAAATCATCTTGGAAATAGTTAGGTTTCCTTTTCAAGCATAAGAACAACCAAAAGCTTAGCGTTGTAAAACACAGTGTGTTTTGCAAACTAGGTCTATTGCTTAGGAAACAACTAGAACATATGCTTCCAATACTTATTCAACTTCACCACTTCTAGCCTAAGGAGAAAAGGTCCTCAACCATAAAAAAAGATGGTCCACAAGACCTTACATAACACAACAAAATGAACTTCAACCAAAAACTCCAATGAGGCTTGAATTTTGCCAGGTGCTCCTGCACCAGTCTAGCTAGCTAAGTGTGTTTGAATGTCGTGAAGACATAGCTGAGCAAGAATTCATGGCTTCTCCTAAGGTTTCAAAGGGGAAAAGGAGAGCTAGGGGCCATAAAAAGAAGTCAATTATGTAAAGTACATACCATTTGAGGAATAGGACCATTCCAAATGAAGTGGTTTAATGCAAAGGCAAGGAACTGGCAATGCTAGTGATGAAGGCTAGAAAGAAGGAGAAGAGTCATAGGGCCTGTCTAGGTAAGCACAATTTTCCTATCATGCTTTCAGACTCTCCTTCAGATGCTAAAGTTGATGACAACTCGAACTACGGCCAGTACTTGCATTCCTTGGTGCCATATGATAGTTTTGATGATGATGTGTTGGTGATACCTCCAATTGCATCGAGGACAAGGAGCAGTTAGGAATTTTTGAATGTCAACAACTCTAAATAGGGTCACCTCCTACTTTAGCTTTTTATGACACCATGGTCTTTGCATATGAGGTATTTGTCTTCATGTGTTTGTGGTTTGTCTTCCGTTTTCTCATGTTGATGTGGAATAATCTTCTAGATGATATGAACTGAATTTTTTTGTTCCAAACAACGAATACTGTGACATTTACGGCTAATATCCTACACATGTTTTTTGCCTCCCCTGTTCTGAAATGATTACGTATGAAATCACCTGGGGTGTCCTTCGAGGAGTTAGTTAGAATTATGTTTTTGAAATGAACTCAAATGAAATTGAAATTGTAATTCATTCTGGTGCTTGTTGCTCCCCTGTTTATATAAAGGGGATTTCATGGATGAAAGGAGGAGAGTTCAGAATTTTGAGTCTAGACATGGTCATAGTAGATACTAACCTCTAATAGAAAAATAGAATAGATATTCTAGTAAATATATCAAAAGTGAGTCTAAGATGAAATTTATACTGTGTATGAGTCTTAAATATGTTTTACAAAGAAATACAAGAAATGAAAAAGAATTTTAGTTTTAGAATATTGCTCTCCTATGTATTTTCTTCCAAGTTATGAATGAAGAATGTTAATGACAACTTCATTCAAGTCTTTTGTCATTTACACAGAATGAATGAATTTGTTTTATGCTTCAGTTTAATGAATTGATTAAATGTTGAAATAAGCTCATTTTTTTGTGAGAAAAGAATATAGGATTTAGTAAGGAAGTGATATTCTATAGACATAGTGAGTTAGATGTTACAAAGTAACACTCTAATGGTCCACTAATTTTTGGGTTTCAATTAAGATTGTATTATTGATTGATTACCAGATGTAACTTATTTTCTTCCTTAGATAAAGCAATGATTATCTCATTAGTTTATCTTATGGTCAATTGATCCAGTATTGAATTGGGCTTAGGATTCAAGATGGAGAATGATTTAAACTACTTCAAATTATGACACAACTCTAAGTATGAAGGCGCACTCTTTGAAAATAAGTAACACTTCTATCTAAGGTTTGTTGAGCTTTTGATAAGGTGATTTTCATGGAATAGTGCATCTGTGTGAAGAAATACTCTTGACCAAGGATGAAATATTATGATTATATATGGGATTACCCTCCCTGGGTCTCACAGAGCCTGAAGAGAAGAAGTAAAGTAATAATTACTCTACTTAAGTGTTGGCCAATCCTCAACCTAGCTGATAATTGGGTCGTGGCAAGCCCATAGGTTAGGACTAAGATTAAGTTTGGTTCTAAAAAAATAACCAACTGGATGCATCACAGGAAGAAAGAAAATCACACCATGAAACATGTGAAATGTTGAAATATATTGTCTATATATGCCCCCACTTTAAAGGAATTTCTACACCTTTGCTATGAGCAATTTTTTTAAATTAGCCAATGTTCAATCCTAAGATATGAGAGCTTACTCGAAAAGCCCTATGCCAATCATATGTTTCCAAAATGAAGCTACATCATGAAAAAGGAAGGAGGGGTTTCCCCCAAAAATACATGAGGGATCTGCAAATTCAAGGTCAATATATCTTTGTTACAATGTTGTTATAGAGCTCGAAAATGTTATCATTCTCCAAATACTCATAGAACTAGAAGAATGACACATAAATCTATGAGAACAAAGAAAAAGCTTTTGGGTCAACATGGAAGAAACCTAAATGTCTCGATGCCTTGCGTCATCCCTAAAAGGAAAAACACAAGACAAATGAAAATATAAAATGTTTATGACATAGAGAAGAATGTAGATACAAATAGAGAAATGCACATAAAGAGAGAGATACATCAAACAAAAAATTATATGGGATCACATTATGCACATGCAACCACACAAAGAACATGAAAAAAAAAAACAAAGCAAAAGACTAGTAAGGCACATGTGAGTCAACGTATAGCAGGTCAGATGCATCCCTATCTCAGTTAGTATATACGGAATACGAACAACTAACCAAAGGGACAACATCAAGTGTCGAACTAGGACACACACCAAGTTCAACACTCTTTTTAGGAGAATTTTCATTTAAGCTCATAGAAGAGGAGAACAATGAATTCAACTCATTGTGCACTTGTTCATCAATATTTGCAATGTCAATATCATCATCTAAATTAATCACAATAGGAGGTCGAATGATAATGTCCCTAGAAGGTTCTTGTTTACATTGCAACAAAGGTATAGAATGATCATGCATTGCTTCAGGAAAGTTTGGATTTTAATTTTCTATGTTGCTCATTTCTTCTTTTGTTTGTAGAAAACGAGCAATAGCATGACCTCTACCCCTACACTCTCTAGCATTTCAGTTTCTTTTCAATCTATTTTCAATTTGTGATTGTGTAGGAGTGGGTTTTTCAACCATAGGTTTCTTTTATTCCCTTAGGGGAGGAATGGAAGGAACAATGGGAGGTTGTTCAACCACTTTCTCTTTAGCTTTGTAAACTTGTTTGATTTTAGGAGGCACAATGGGATTGTTTTGATTGTCTCGTGGTCTCTTATATGAAATGGGTAAAGGATTTGTAATAGGTTGCTCATGGATATTTGGAAGGTATTTTGGTTCAATCATGATTTTTTCAAGGATGGGTGGCTCAATCATGGGTTGAAACATATTGCTAAGGGATAATTTTTCTATGTGTTTTGCCTTAAACTTTTTATAGGATTTGAAAAATAAGTCTTCACAGGGTCTAATAGGTTCAATAGGATTGATCCAAAAGAAATCAATAAAAATTTCCCATGGGAAGACATAGGATTAAAGCTACTATGGTGCATAGTAAAGATCTTATTTCCAAAGGGAAACCTTAAACTTTTATGCACAACCGACGAGACAAAATTCATGGAGCGAAGCCATGGATAGCCTAACTTCACACAAAATTGATCCAATGTCAGGATGATGGTGAATGAGACATTTAATTTTTTTGGTCCAACCTTTAGACCTAGATATTTATTAAGCCAATCACAAGGCAAGCAAAACCATTATGCATTTTGATCCATGCTTTCGGTCTTTCATACGTATCTTGATAAAGTTCATGCACAAATAGAAATTCTTCAGTCATCACATTCTCTACACAAACAGGATCAATTAATATCCCATTAGTAAGCCTGTCATTGATTTTTCTAGCTATGTAAATAGGGTCATCGGGTGCATGTTTGATTATGTCATTTTGTGAGAAAGCAATATCAAGGGGTATTTTGGTTTGGCCCTTATGAGGTTTAGCTTCAATAAATGCCACTACTTTATCCATTTCGTGCTCATTGCGTCTTTTATGTTTTCATCATTTGTACCAACATTCATCACATCATTCTTTGTTTCACTAGTTTTGAAAAATGAAATATTGTGATTTGGCATGGGATTGGTAACTTGATTTGTAAGTTTTGATTAGAAGCTATAGACTTATTACCTTGATCGTTCACACCTCCAATTTGAAGTCAATTAGAATCAATGAGGTCTTGCACAAGATGTTTAAGATGCTTACAATGTTCTGAATCATGTTCATTTTGTTGGTGGAAATGGCAATAAGCATTTGATTTATAGTTTGATGGTAATGGTTTATTAGGATCAAGATCTTTGACATGAGATAAAGAAACCATATTCTTGTTCAAGAGTTGCAGCATGATATTATGAAGGGTATCAGGTAGAGGTGTAAATTGTTTATTCCTATCCAAAAGGAAAAATGATTTGTCATCTTTATAACAGCCACTTGGTTATTGTCTTGTTGATTTGGTTGAGGGGAATTGAGTTGTAAAGATCCCCTATTTTGTTTCTTGAAAGGTTGGTAACTATTTTGAGGTACAGATTTAAACTTTTTAGGATGGCTAGGTATGTCATGACTACTAATCAAATTTTGGTAATCTCGAAGGCCTATGCATAACTATGTGAAGGAGGGAAATCTCATCATCTCAAGATTTGTTTGAATTTTGTCTTGCAAATTGGAAATAAGCATTCTTTGAAGGTGGGCATCAAGAATCTTAATGTTTATTTGTGAATAAAGAATTTGATATCATGCTACATGAAATCAGTGACTTTCTCATCTTCCTTGAATTTTGTCTTGCAAATTGGAAATAAACATTCTTTGAAGGTGGGCATTAGGAATCTTAATGTTTATTTGTGAATAAAGCATTTGATATCACACTATGAAATCAATGGCTTTCTCATCTTCCTTCTGTTTACATTTCATCAGATTAGGTAAAGTTGTCTTAGGACCCATATGAATTTGGAAGTGGTTGTAAAAGGCATCAATAAGTTCATTGAATGAACGAATTGAATTATTTGGTAAGGAGAAAAATGACTAAATCGGTATCTTTCAGGATCTAGTAAATATCTTAGCCAAGAGTTTATCTTCAAAAATGAAATCACTACATAGTGTTGTGTAAACAGAAACATGACTAACGGGATCTCCTTTCCCACCATATTTCTCAAATCTGGGAACTTCTATACCTTGTGGCATTTGTGTTCTCAATATCTCCAAGGATAACAGATTGGTTTTGATGTATTGTGAAGGTTGACCATTTTTGTTTTGATTTAGGGTGGTGATTTGTTGTTGAAGGGATTTCATGTGTTTTCAAAAGTGTGTTAAGGATGGGATCATTGTTGGTATTGTGAGATGGAGGGGAATAAGGTGGAGTGGTGTATGTTTGCGGAGGGCAAGTGAATTGTAGGTTTGTAAGGTGAGATGATTGAGGAGATATGAGATTTCAATGCACAAATGTAGAGGGATTCCTAGTGGAAATACCTAAGGAAGTGTTGGCATTGCTAGTAGGTTGAATGGTTGTGGTAACATGAGTACTAGTATATGTAGGAATAGAGATGTGGATTGTGGAAGGAGGAATGGAATTTCCACCTTAGCTTTGAGTGTACCCCAAAGCTTGAGTGAAACTAGTCATGGTAGACATGTTATTATTAACAAGATGACCTATACCTCGCATAATCTATATTCCATGTTTAGTTTAAAGCATTTTCCTTGGATTATCTAAAGTAGGAATGATACTAGTGTCGATGTTTTCAATATGCACAAAGTCTTGTAACTTCTCTATGCATTCATCTAGTCTTCTTATGTTTTCTTGTGGGACATGAGCAATATCATGCACATTGGTTGTAGGTAAGGAAGTCATTGGAAATGAGGTATGCAGGATATGATCCATAGAGGGTTGATTGTTAACACTATTAGTGAAAGAGTTAGAAAACCCAAGATCCACGGTGAATGGTGTATCGTGGGATGACATGAGTCTCGAACTACGTCTCACAGTAGTATTGCTAATAGGACACCAAGTTGTAAATCTCATACAAGATTTCACAAACTTAGTGTACACACCCAAAAGGAAAGAGGGGTGATCCCACAAAATTGACCTTTACAATTACATTGAGGAAGGAAAATTGCAAAAACGCTCCCAAAACCAAAAATTTGGGTTCTTAGGGGTTCACTCGAACCCCCTAGTTCAAGCGAACCCCTTTTTCGTGTCAAGTTTTCTTGAACCCCATATGGCACGTTTTTTAAAAGAAAACAATGGAAATTTTGAAAAAAAGGGAGGTTCGAGCACAAACCCCCCTTCACGCGAAGGGGTCAAGGGGGGTTCACTCAAAGGGGTGTTCACTCGAACCCCCCTTTTTTTCCTTTCTCCCCCTCTTCTACCAAATTTCTACAAAAATTTTCCTTTCGAAGCTCGGGTTGAGGATGGAAATGGAGGAGACTTCACATACCCAACTAGATGATGGTATTCCTCAAAACAAGCTATCCGTCGAATATAATTTTATATGTTTTGGTTTTATTATGTATTTTTTTAGTTTGATCAAACATAGGTTTTTCACCAAAAATCAAGTTCTTTGTTCTACACATGTGGAAAAATAGCGGATTATCAAAAAAATTTGAAAAATATCTATTCACTAGATATTGATGTCCTTGATCCAACAAAATAAAAAATTGAATTTTGATACATACAAAAAAAGTTGTGTTAGTAAGTAAATCATGTCTAAATTGTAACTGGTTTGAATTCAAAACTTAATTAAGAAAAAAAATTCAATGAAATTCTATGAAACCAATTCCATGCACTAGATATCATAGTTATGAATCTAAATTAAAAAAAAATAGAATTTTATCCTTCATAGAAAAAAGTTGTGTTAGCAAGTACACAACACTCTTTTAAAATGGTGTTTATTGTTAAAAACTAGCTTTCGAAGGATATGGAAAAAGAAGTGCAATCTAATTCCAAAAATTTTGAAAAAAAATATTTAGAATATACAGACAAAATGTCACAAATCACTAGTTTGCATCATCTTCAAATTCCTCATGGTTTAGCCATTATAGGTGCCCGAAACTGAAGATTTAGTTAAAAAAAATCAATTCAATGTCTAGTTTGGCCAAAAATTGTGAACTAGTATTGTGGGATCACCCAGAGAGTAAAGTGCAATGCAATGACCTAGAATGCAATATGTAAATGTAATTTTCATATTCTAAACAAGGTAATTTTCTAATTACGCTATGCAAAAACTTGGAAATTATGTCTTGTAAATGCAATTTTGAAATAACACAATGCACTAACTTTATCAAATGAAGCTAAATATGACCAAATTGAAGAAACAAAAATTTTGCAAATAGAAATAGAGATCTAACAACAAAAAACAGAAATGCAGAAATGAATGTTTTAATGTCTAGAAAATCAGGAAATGACCCTAATCAAGGACTCATTCGCCATAGGGAAAATGGGTCCTAGGTTAGGGGTTTTAAATTTTTTTTATAGATTTTTGAGTTAATTTAGTAGTTTCCATATTCTAATTTGAAACAATGAGTTACAGCTTTAATTTTCTATGAAATGAAGGTTGAATGCAAATGAAAATGTGACAAAATGACAACTTAGAAAACCTAATTTGATATGTAATTTTGTTTCAATTTTCAAATACAAATGAATATGATGCAATGCTATGTAATTGAATTGCAAGATGACTATTTTTTATATTTTTTAGATTTAAAGAATGCAAAATATGCAATCCTAAAAATCCTAAATGCAATGCAAAGTTAATGAAAACTAGACACCCTAAATGAGACTCAATTCAATGCAAAGAGATGCAAATGAATGCAAGATCTTTAAATCTAGGTTGAAAGAGGTCTCCAAAATCAGAAAATGCAATGATCAAAGTCAGGTTCACCACAATGAAACAAAGAAAAAATAGTGGTTATATATATAAGGGGTGAACCAAATATGGTAAGAAATAACCCTATTTTCCTCTATTTCACTCAAGAAATGAGATCCAAGCAATGAGATGACTAACAACCAAAAAGGTGAGTCAAATGAAGGTATGAATCAGCAAATTTCTCCTTTATGCAAGGACAAGGGTATGAGTCAAATAGAACTTTGAGGAGAAATATTGAAACCATCAAATAAACTCCAAAATGCAAGCTATAAAATGCAAATAAAATAATGAACTCAAAACTACTGAATCCAACAATCAAAAGTTAGATCTAGAAAAGAGAGAATGATGTGTACTAGTCACCAAAAGTGCCTTTTTGAAGCTAACTAAGGGCTCATTTGACCTATGGTGAATGGGTCCTAACTAGGGCTTTGTAAAAATTCTTTATGGGTTCTCTTTTGTTGTGTCTGCACTCCCAAATTCTCGATTCTCACTATCGAACAGCTGAAAATAAATATTGTAGAAGAGTTTCTCTGAAATGACAATTTTCCTTGCAACTTTGACAACTTTGAAACTTTTTTCATTTTTTCTCTTCAAAGGATCTTCCACCTAAAACCTGCAATCACACATCAAAGAGAGAAAAATGTTTTTTAGGTGAATAGGGGATTGTCTTGGTCAAACCTCGTTTTGGTAATTAAACCTTATAATGAAACAATAAAACATGGAGAAATGATTAATTAACAATCCTATGTCATGACTAACCAAACCTTTGATAAAACCTTGGATTGTAGATCTACAACTTCCATGAATTAGCCTCAATGGATGTGGATCTTGATGATAAAACTTGATTTGAAATGATGTATTTGATTTCTTGAATAGATCTTGAACTCTACATCGCCATATTAGCTCAAACAACATGCATGATGCAACATGACTTTGACATGATAATGGAATCTTGATTGTTGCAATAATATTCTACGAATATGCCCTTGAATGCCTTGAAATGCTCTTGAATTGCTCTTGTAATGCTCTCTTGAAACTTCTCATAAAAATTCTAGGATGAAACATAGTGAAATCACCTCTTATTTATACATATCTTAACAATAATTCCCAAAATTCAAATATCACAAGCCGAAATTTGAATGCACATTTGAAATCATTGAAAAACCACCATAAACATATTTTAAATTAGGGTCTTAGGTATAAGTGAGGACCCATTCGCCATATGGTGAATGGGCCCTAGGTCACTTGCCTAGGACACTCATTCTTCAAGGTTAAGTTTTATGTCATGGCATTTATGAATGTCAGGTTTTATCCCTTGAAAACTATAATTAATTAGGCTTGGATTTGTATTAAAGGGGCCAATTAAGGCATAATTAACCTCAATTAATGAATGAAGCCCTCAATTAGTGTGAAAGTGTAAAGGTACACCTTACAACACCAAAAATAAGGCACAATTAGGTCCATTTTAATTAAAATTCCCTAAACTTAATGTGAATATGTAAAATACATATTGCAACACTAAATTAAGGGATCATTAAGTCCTTTTATCATTATTTATTCCCAAATTAAGTGTGAAAAGGGGATAATTTTTCCTACATTAAACATGGTACCACTTCCAATCTTTTTACCATGGTTTGAAATATTGAATTCCAATGTTATGAATAATATATGGAGGTATAGAATCAATAACCACTTCAAAAGTTTCATGAACCTAATTAGATAAATGAAACTTCACTTTAGCTCTAGGTTAGGTTAAAATAAATTGGGTCACTTTGGAAAAAATATATAGAGGGGTCTTGATACCTTTTTTAAAAAACCTCAATGCATGGACCCAACGAGTCTTGGTTAGAAGGTGGTCATAACAAAATAGAATATGAGACCACCAAATATATTGTTGATTAATGGAAAGACCATTACAAAGGCTAATGTCAATCCAAAGAATCCAAGTCCTTAATCTTCATATATTAATTATTTTCATTTCATGCCTCTTTGACCATAGTTTACAATCAATCTAATACATTCTAAGTGTGTCTGATTATCACACATGAAATTACACCCTACTGAAACTAGTTCAACATTCCAATGACACAATGGGAATGATCTCAAGGTGTGGGACCTTGTTGTTGATATCAGACCTCTAGAGAATACTAGCTTCTTTCTAAACCTAGATGCAAAGTGCTGACCCAACCAAACACATATTAACCCTAATCTAACAACATGAAAGTGAAAACAAAGAGATAAATGTAGGAAATGAAAAGGTGATGCACCAAGATTTATATGAGTTCTATTGATAGAATATTTCTAGAAAGAATCGCACAAGTCTTTATTCTACTAACTCCTAAAAACATATTTAGAGGTAAATAATTTGGCAAGAACTAAGAGGGAAGAAGAGATCCATAAATATTCCCTACAAACAAGTCTCACATATCATACATACCCAAAAAATAGTAAAAATTCATTCAAAAATGGAGGTAAGAAAATTTACACAATATGTTAGAAGTCAAAAGAGGTGAAATGAAAATTTCATTAATTTAAAGACACAAAGACAATTACAATTTTAGAAAAAATAATAATAAAATATAAGTCTCTAGATTGAACTAAAAAGTAACTCCTTACAAATGAGGTTCAAATAGACTATATCCCTAAAGGAATGTGTAGGAAACCCTTGTTGTAAACCCCACCAGTGAAGAGTACACAAGTGTACTCTAAAAATATTATCTAGGTGACCTAGAGATGTGATAAAACATTCATTTGAACCTAGCCATGCTTGAGCATTGATGCTTCATGGATTCAAGTGTAGAAAGGATGAAAAAATGCTTGAGAAATCCACTACAAAATGCGACCTAGAGATGGCACTTTGACAACAAAAAAAAATGAAATAAATAACTGAGGCATGGGCACCATCTTTCCTCCTAAATCTATTCCAAAATGAATTTAAATCCCCTCCTAAGCTCCCTCAAATCAAAAACTAGTTTTTTCAAGAATTAGTGAGCTTTAATAGCATTTTTAGTCATTTTGGACACTCTGTGAGCCTATTGATGGAGTATCAAGCCATCAAATACACACTTACCATCATACCAATATTAGAGGAACCTAAAATCTCCCATCACCTTGATAATTCCTTCTTCACTTAACTTTTTTAAAAATTGGGCTAATGAGCTAACACCTAACTATCTGTCATTAAGGAGGGGAAGAGGGATGCCAAAAATCTAATCCTTGATGATGATAGAAAATGATTACATTAGCATGATTTCATTGAGGAGGTGAATACAAAGATTATATTAGCATGATTTCGAGATGAAGGGATGATGATATCAACATTCAATTTTATAAAGGATGGGTGGATCTTTAGGGAATCGAGGATGAAAAGGAAGGTTGGAAGGGATGTGAAACCTTGAAACTTTGAAAGTAACACTTAGACAAGGGGTTTTCTTATGGTTTCATGATCAAGAATACTAGAGGAAGGGGACTTGACTTGGTAGATGGGT
Organism: Sequoia sempervirens; assembly: GCA_007258455.2. NCBI lineage: Eukaryota > Viridiplantae > Streptophyta > Pinopsida > Cupressales > Cupressaceae > Sequoia > Sequoia sempervirens. The sequence goes on from VDFB02281492.1 coordinate 355,994,515, forward strand.
AAGGAAAACCTTGAAACTTTGAAATGCTAAAGAAAATTTCAAGCAGTGAACATTAGGAGTCAAGGGTCAAGAAGATGAAGGAAAGGACTTTGGAGAGGCATGAAATTAAGGGAACCACCAATAGCCCAATGGGCCAAAAAAATCAAAACTCGGGTGATTTTTATATGTCTTTTAGATGGGTAATTAGGGTCAATAAGGAAGACATGAAGGTAAGGATATTATTGAAAGTTTGATGCCCCAAAATTTACAACACTTAGTCAATTATTTTGAGTTTCAACTTGGCTAATTGACCAAAAATGAACAAGGGAACACTAATGAAACCATTAGAGACACATTTTAAAATAGATGGGCCATTTGGGATCTCACTGATTAGTTATAACTAATGGTTGATAAGGAGGGCATAAAATGTCAACATTTTGGTCACCTTTGTGGGATGATTGGCTACTAATCATGGTTCTAGTAGCCTTATCAATATAATGGGCATCAAATCATAGGGTCCCTACAAAAAACTAAGAAACATGCCTCAAAACATAATAAAATTAGGACAACATCATGTACATAGACTACACTTGGAGGAAAGAAAAATAACCTAAATCATACATTCTCCTACTAAGAATGCAGTGTGCAACAACACTTCTTACAAAGAAAAAACATCAATTGAACTAATATACACAAATGAATTTTTTTAAAACCTCAAAAATAAGGCTTGAGGTGTATCCCATTAACTAAGATGGGAATAAATTCACCATCCAACTTGGAAAGATGAAATGCATTAGCCTCCTTGCAGCTAGTTATGATGTATGGACCATTCCAAATAGCATAAAACTATGTATGCCTTCCATCCTTGGATCTATTTGCACTCCACTTCAACACCAAGTCTCCCTCCTTGAACACTCTATTAATAGCCTTCTTGTCAAAATTTCCCTTGACCTATGATTTTTGAGCCTCAATGGTATGTGTTTCTCTCTTATTGGTTTCTTCCAACTCCGTCAACTTAGCCAACATTAGTTTCATTGCATTATTTTCTAACATTTCTAGTTGTTGGGCTAATTCAACACAAGGAAACAACTGATAATAGAAGCCTTTCTTTCCTCCCATAAACTAGAATAAAAGAGTTTTCAATAACTTTCTTTGGAGTGATCATTTCATTCCAAAGGTTTATCTTAAGCTTGTCATGCCAAGATCTTTGATTATCCTCTATCGTATTCTTAATTAAATTATAATCAGGTTCTTGTTGCTAGACTTGGCTAATCCATTTCCATAAGGATAATAATTTGATGAGGTTTTCAAATACACACCATTCTTGACTTTCCATTAACTAATTTGAGCTCCTATAAAGGCCTTGGAATTATCAAAGATAATGGTGGAGGGGACACTAAATCTATTCATAATACATTCTAGGAAGTCAAGGACTAAAGCCTTAGTATCTTCCTTAAGTGCAACTACCTTTGTCCACCTAGTAAAATAATATATAGTTGTCAAAACCCATTTTTGTCCTATATTGGATGGTGGGTTGATCATACCAATGAAGTCTAAACCCTATTGAAAAAAAGGTTGATCTATCTAAATGGGATGAAGAGGGAGGGTAGCTACCTTTTCTTCCTAGAAAAGAAAGCACATTTCTTATAATTCCTCACACATTTATGAGCATCATTGAATATATTTGGCTAATAACATCCAAACCTCATTATCTTAGTAGCAATGGTCTTTGGAGAGAAATGACCACCTAATGGTCCATCATAGAAATCTTCCAACGCCTTTTTAACAATGCACCTTAGCATAATTCCATTGAGGTCTTTTTTGAACAATGTCACCCACCAAGATAAAGGGGAAGGACTACAATTTTAAATATCTTATTTTTTTCCTATCCAAACTTGGATGATACCTATCTTCTTGTAAAAAGGTATTTATATCATGTACTAAACTACACTGGATATCAAGATTAGCTCATAGATCTTCTTGTAGTGAAAAGGAAAACTCTTCTTGAGCCTCAAAATTTGATTCAAGCTACTCACATAGCCCCTTTCCCCTTACAAGATTTGTGATTTTGATGTCCACATCATACTCTATGACTCTAGTGAACCACCTAGCTGCTCTTTTCTCACTAAATTCCTTGGTCAAGAGAAATTACTTAACACTTGCATGAGGAACCATCAATTGGATCTTATTGTTAGAGAGAATTTTCTTGAACTTATCTAGTGCTCTGACAAAGGAAAGGACATATTTCTCCACACAGCCATACTTCAACTCATAGTCGTTGATTCCTTCACTAAAAAAGGATATTGATTGCTCCAAGTTGTCATTATTTAGCTATATTAGGAAATATAATATATTTGACTCCTCTGAAGACAGGATGAATTATTTGTCATACTTACTCCCTTTGAAGGTATATAGGATGAATTCTTTGTCATAATTTAGGTTGGAAAGAAAAGGAGCCTAAGTAATTGATTTCTTGGTGGCTTCAAAGTGTTAATAAAATGTGTGTTGTCCACCTTGCATAATGGTATAATGTAATATTTTATTATTATTTATAGTGCAACTAGGGGATCTAGGGATGTGTGCATCACATGGGTTAGCATTTGTGGGGCTACTTTATGTGTTGTATGTAATATTGTGAATTATTTAATGTGGGGTTGCACATTGGTAAAATATGAACAATATTGGGAAAACTTAGTACCAAAGAGAAAATGTGGGGTTAATGGTTTTGTAAGCTCATAGTATTAGTAACATGGTTTTATATAATATCACTGGGTGACTTTGTGTGAGCTTGTTTTTATAAAATCAAGCACATGGGTAATTGTCTAAGGTTGGATTATTGGTTGGTTGAGAGCATCTCTTGTTAGCATTTGTGAGGTTTTAAGCATGGCATGAGATTTGTGGTTATATGCTTGTTCACATGCAATGCTTGTATAAGGCTTGATGTTTCAAGGGTATTCATGGAGAATTATGAATATTTATTGTTGAATAATACATGAGTGATGGATGCTTTTGGAGGTTGGTTTTTCCCTCTTGAGGGTTTTCCCAAGGTATATCTTGTGTCATATTTGATGGTATGGTGTCTATTTGTTTGCATATGGACTCTAAATACTTGTTCACATGCATTTCTCTATTTTTGTTATGTGGAAATTATATCGTGGGTGGATATATATTTCCTTTCATTTGGTATTAAATCCATGGTTGTGGTTTGTATAACCTTGTTGGAGTAGATCTAGTGCATAGTTGAATCCAGTGCTTGCATTGAACGAATAAAGGCATTGCAAGGTATGAGGGTTTTGTGTAGGTTGTTTTTATAGATTTGGGATTTTGAGGTTGCAGATCTATGGTTATTTTTTGCAGATCTAGGTTTATATATATTTGTTGGAAAAAGTTTTTTTATAATTGTTCACTATGAGGGTTTTGTAGGGAAAATATTTTAGATGACTCTTTGGGACAAAATATACTTTTCCATTAGATAGGAGGCTTGAGAGATGAAGATTGACATTAAATTTGACCTATTTGATCACTATGAAAAAAATGCAAAAAAAATTCCCTCCTACCTCTATTGTATGACCGTAAGGCCACAAAATCATTTACATAAGAGAAAAAAGTATTAGAAAAATATAATTTTGTGATTTAAAAAATTATTTCTTGCACAAATTTTTTTATTAAAAAAAAAATTAAAATTTTAAAAAATAATAATTAAAGGGCCTATGGGGGGGTGCCCTGATCTCATGGGTGCCTAGCCCACAATCCCTCATGGGGGGAGGCAATAATAAAAACCACCACTAAAACATTTGAAATACCACCTATTTTTTTAAATGAAATTAAATTGGTTTTTATATTGTTTCAAGTACATCTACCCAAGGGCCACTAGCCTGCCACAATATAGCAATGGGAAACTTTTTTTCCAAGGTGCATAACTTTCACCTAGAGTGTTGGTTTTTCGACATCTTATACTCATTGGAAAGGTGATTCCATGTACTTAGGTGTGGTCTCAATGGTTTTTTCAAATTTTGTTGTTTTGATGAAGAAATTATTGTTGGAAGCCAAATATTATTTTCAAAATTGGAAAGATCATAACTTGTGCATATGAAGTTGTATTTTGGACTTCTTATAGTAAAAAAAAAGCTTGTTCAGAGCACTACACAGTGGATTGGGTTTGGAGATGTTTTGGAATGATTTATTTATTGTTATTTTCATCTGAGTTGTTTATGTGTTCTTGTTGACTATGATGATTTTGTGAGATTATGGCCATTCAAATCTTGGTGATTTGGTGTTGGAGTCACTGTATACTCATATATACATCTCTAATTACTCTGATTTAACATGTTTATCAATAAAATATTGGATTTGTATGTTACATTGTTGGATCTATGAGTTGTGTAGTTTTGTAAATTTTTCTACACTTAGAGGTTGCATATATGACTTTGATGTGGGTTTTCTATGCCCATAGATTCTTTAGTGTTATTGTAGATTTATTTTTCTAGCTTGGTTTAGTCACTTTTTTTTGTTGTTTTGGTTATCATGTTGAGGTGGAGAGATGGTATTACTAGGTGGATTATGGATTTGGGACCTATGATTGTTGACTATGTGATGCAAACACATATGACATGGTTGGAGCTTGTTGTTAGTATATTTGGTGGTGACCATGGTGTCATAAATTTTCCTTATGCTTTAGGTACTTTCACATGACATGATTGTTTATGCAATTGCTTTGTTGGTGGTGTTGAATTCCAAGTTTTTTGTGGTGATATATCTGAACTTGATTTGAGGATCATGGTTTTACTTTTCCTTTTGGGTGCTCCTAGTGTTGTTGAGCTCTTTGATTGTGTGAGGGTCTTTCCAGTTAATTTTCATTGAGGAGGTTTTTATCATGATGCCATGGATAGCTTGATTACACTATTCAGTGGGAGCTTATGATAGTGATGGTTTAGCGATGTTGTATCTTCTTTGTTTTGGAGATTATGGTTTGTACTCTTCCTTTTGGGAGGTTGGTGTTGAGTTCCTTGATTGTGTTGGGGCCATAGAGGATATTCTTTTAGAGAATGGTTGTCATGATGTCGCAGAGAGCTCAATATCATAATTCAATGGGAGATTTTGGCGATGATGTGGATTCATCACTTAGTAATGGATGATCTTATTTATAGGAGATGGTAATCTTCATATGGTTTGGATATGTTGACATTTTGGTTAGTCATGGAGGACTCTTTAGTCTTTGGTTGAGGTGTCATGATTTTTCTTTTTACATGTGATCCTTGTTTGATAGGATGGTTTCAAGTTGTTATGTCATGATGTACTCTTGATTACACATTTAGAGTTTTGGTATGATATAGGTACATGATATGTTCATTGGAACATATGATCTTATTTTGAGATGTGATATCGTGATGTCGTGGTTGAGTTATTAATTTAGCTATTAGGAGTTTGACATTGGTCTTAGTGGTTCTCTTGGTATTGAGTACATTGACTATTTGTTTGGGAGCTTCATGATGGTGCTATATTATATTTAGATTTTTTCATAGATTGATCAATTATAGATGCTCATGGATACTTGGAGACATAGGTGAGGCTAGGATATCTCTTATGATTAGAGTCTTTTGTTGAGATTATTACACTTTTGATGAGGTTTCAATAGGGGAGTTTGAGGAGCCTACACCCTAGTTGGACATGATTTCAACATGGACCTATGAGGAGATTGTTCTTAGATAAGTCTTGATGACTTGGATATCTTGGAGGAGCATTCTCATTCCCCACTTTTGGTCTACTCGATGGTTTATCATCTAAGAAGTATTGCCCATTATTATTTTCATATACTTTATGTTGTATGCTTTGTTTTCTCATGCATATGGATCTTGGGCTATGGTTTTCTAGTTTTGGATGATTTATTTGAGGGATTTTGGCATGTTTATCTCCTTATGCATTGTGATATTATTCATTGATGTTGAGTTCAAGAGATGTTATTAGGCTTATTACCTTGCTTTGGGAATGGATTTGGTTTGATATATATACATCTTGGTTATCATTATATGTGGATAGTTCTATTCTCTTTGGGGTTTTATGGAGGATATCATACTTATCACAGCTTAGCATTTAGAGGTGTGTGTAGAAGGACATGTTATAGGTTTTCATTTGAATGTTCTCTCATTGGTCTTGTTCTACTTCTTGAACATTTTTTTTCACATGACATTGTTGTTGAGACTTATGTGGAGCTATGGTGATAACTATGTTTGTGTTCATCTGTTGTTCATATTAATTGGTGACAACATGGATGTTCCTTTATCTCTTTCCTTTATTGAGTTTGAATAAATTGGGAGAGCTATAGAGACTTATGGTGAGAGTTGTATTGCAGCATATTGGTTTGCAGGATTTGCATATCTTTGTGGATGTTCCTTGATACTACATGATATTAGCTACACTTTTTATGTGATTATATTGGTGGATATTTGGATTCCTTGATCATTTTTAGATTTGACATTACCTATGTGATGGTATTTCCTAGTTGTTTATGTTCTTCATTGACAGGTTTAACACTTGGAGCTTGTGATTTCATGTTATAATTTGTATATGTTGATGGCATGAGTTTAATTTGTTATGATTTGTATACTTTGAGGTATGGATATTTGGATGTGTTACTATTTTTTGTGGGTGTTATTTCAGCTATGATGATTATACCTCGATAGCTATTGATACATGTTTATTACCTTTGGATTCAATGTTTGTGTATTGGGGTATCAGTTGGAGGCGGGACTTATGCTTCTTTATGATAGTTAGCATGTCATTTCTTTGGATGGTTTCTTATCTTTGTGCATTAGCATGATGGAGGATGCGAGCATTCATGATTGAGATGGTGTTCACCTTGATTCTTGTTGCAAGTATCTTGATGGGGTACATGGATCACTTTAATTCCTTGATCGTATATGTGGCTATAGGGATTGTTCCCTTGTTCATTTTTTAGTTTACTTGTTCACACCTTATGCAATGTATACAACAAGTGGGATAATGTTAAGAAAAGGTGTCTTTTCCACCTTGCATAATTTTATAATATAATATTTTATTATTATTTGTGGTGCAAGTAGGAGATCTAGAGATGTGTTCATCACATGGGTTAGCATTCTTGGGGCCTCTTTTTGTTGTGTATGTAACATTACAATAAATATTTAATGTGGGGTTGCACATTGGGAAAATATTTAATATTAGAAAAACTTAGTACTAAAAATTAAATGTGGGGATCTTAATGGTTTATTAATCTCATGGTATTAGTCACATGGTTTTATGTAATACCACTCAGTGATTTTGTGTGAGCTTGTTTCTATAAAAGAAAGTACATGGGTAGTTGTGTAAGATTTTCTTGTTGGTTGGTTAAGAGAATCTCTTGTTACCATTTGTGAGGTTTGAGGCATGGTGTGGGATGTGTGACTACATTATTTTTCACATGGAGTATTTGTAAAGGGCTTGATGTTTCAAGGGTATTCATGGAGAACTCTAAAGATGTATAGTAATCTTTATTGTTGAATAATACATGAGTGATGGATTCTTTTAGAGGCTAGTTTTTCTCTCTTAAGGATTTTCCCAAGGTATATCTTGTGTCATCTTTTATGGTATGTTATCTATTCTTTTTCATATGGGTTATGAATACTTGTTAGCATAGATTTCTCTAATTGGATTATGTGGAAGTTATCTTGGGTGGATGCATATTTCCTTTCACAAAGTTGGCCTTCCCATCATTTTCTTAGTTGAAGATAATGTTCCTTTTTAACATGGAAGTGAGTGGCTTTATTGATGCAACAAGATTGGTGATGAGCCTCCTCACAAAATTATTTTTTTCTATGAAGCTTTCCATGAATTTCTTATGAATGGGGAGGGGAATAGACAAGATGGCCTCCACTTTCTTTGGATTGATGAAAAGGCCCTCTTTAGAGATTTTGTTCAAGTAATTTTCCTTGATCTATGGTGAACACGCTTTTTTGGGTTTAGGGATACACAATATTATTCTTTGTACTTCTTGAATACTTGCTCAAGATGGTCAAAGTGATCACCTACATGCTTTGAAAAGCTATGATTTCATCAAGATAGATCAACACAAACTCTGATAGCACACCCTTAAAAGCCATGTTCATCACCCTTTGGAAGTTTGCACCAACATTAGTCATTCCAAAAGGATTTTTTTGATATGCAAGGGTACCCCATTTGGTGGTAAATATAGTCTCATGTTGATCTAATTCTTGGACTAGAATCTAGTTGTAACTTGAGTACCCTTCCAAGAAAGAAAACATTTTTGAACCACTCACCTTTTTCCAGATATGCTTGATAGAGGGGTAGGGATGAAGTCCTTTGAGAGAGGCCTTATTGAGGTCTCTAAAGTCTACACACAATCTGATTTCCCCATTCTTCTTCCTTACAAGGATCAATTTGACCACCCAAGAGCTATGCTTGATGGGGAAGATAATATTGGCTTCTATAAGTTTAGACAACTCTTTCCTAGTCAAGGGATTGATTTTTGGGTTGAGTAGCCTTTGATTTTTCCTAACAAGTTTCACATTAGGGTCTAACTCAATGATATGATTGGCCAAATCCTTTTAGGTCATCATAGGTCCATGCAACCACATCATCATAAGAATGGTAAATCTTAATGAAAGAATTTGTTTCTCATATGTGGAGCATACTTTTCCCAACTTCAATTATTTTCCTTTTGCTATAGTCACCTACTTATAGTCATTGTTCTTAGCAAGTAGGTTCATCTTCTTATTTCTCTAATCATCTAAGTTAAAAATTCCTTATAGGGTGATGGGCCCCTTCAAAAATGCATTGGTGTTAAACTACATGATTTGATCTCCATATTTCTCCTACATCTTGAATTTATTTTTTGTAGATAACTTTGTCTCCTCTTGCAAGAAGGTAACAATCTACTGGTCATTTTCAAACACCTACCAATTTCCTTGGTTATCTGAGATAGTAGGACTTACTATGAGTCTTATATTTAACTAATTTTTTTTGGTATATAAAATTATTCCCCAACTATTGTAAGCCTATCAACATGATTTTTTTGTCCTATAGGGGTGGTTTAGATGCCAAATGCTTTAAATCCCTCAATTAGGTTCCAAACTCTATGTGTTCCTTAAGAAAGTTGTTATTGGTTGTGATTTGAGCCCTAACTTGATGGATAAATTTTTCACTATCACCAAAAACTTGCAACACTTTGATCCCCTTTTTTTTGTGAAATTTGGAGACCTAGGACCAAAGCTTCATACTCAACTACATTATTATGCAAATAAATTGAAGTCTAAAAGAGAAGTTATATTTATCACTATCAGGAGACACTAGCATCATAGCAACACTAACACCATTTCTATTTCTTGCGACATCAAAAAACATTTTCCATATACCTTTAGTGTCCTCTTAAGGCTTCATGAGATTAGGGATGGGGGTAGTTTCTTTATGTATGCAAGAATTAACCAATCCAATTTCTTTTGCCTCATTGTATGGATAAAATTAGAAGGTATTTCCCTATTCATCTATTAAAAAATTAGGGATACCTTCTAAAGGGGTTGCAATTATATAAATGATGTTATATCCCTCTATATCATGCAATATGCAATTCATGTTTATGGGGTTGGGTGTATGGTTCAATGTGATTTTTTGGAGATGGGCTCTACCTTTATGGTCACCTTTGTATCATACCTTGTTCAAAATAGCATACATGGGACAAATCAAAATATAGGTACCCTCCTATTTTGGTCGTGAGCTCCATGGATAGACAAATGGAAAAGAAAGCAAGAAGTTCTATGACTAAGATGTCATAAAACTATACATCCACAGAATGCATGCAAGGTTAATTTTAAGTCCTTAATAACCCCCATTATATTAATAGAAGTGTCATCCAATTGCAAAACTCCCTTAAAAAATGGCTCATATTTAATTCCAATGATATTGGCTACCTTTTTGGGCATAATAGAGCTACTAGCACCTTAATCTATCATACAATAATGGAGTAAATGATTTCCAAAAATTAAAGACATGTAGAAGGGATATGGCTTATTAGTTTTATTTTTATTTTCCTCTTCCTTTAGCTAAACGAGGTTGATTGACCTATTTTTAATTCATTTTATAGGGTGCTACTTGGATAATTAAGTCCTTCTAATGCTTCTTGAATCAAATTTATTTGAGCTAGGATGGACAAGGCTTCCCATATCGTAACATTTAGGTTAGATTTCTTTATCTGATCAACAATATTGAAATGGGCATGCTAATCTTTAAAGGGACATTTGTAATAGCAAGGTCCACTCTTGTTTTTTAATTGACCTAATTTTGATCATCTTGTGTCTTATTACCCTTACCAATATTCTTATTTGATTGAAACATAATATTTTAACCTACTATAACTTCATTTCTAGCTCCTTGGGATGCTTGGGAAGCTAAGACTTGACCAATCATGGAAGTTGATCCATCTTCCATCTCTCTTCTCTTTGACCTTGTATTTTAGGCCACTAAATCAACACCCTTGTATAATATAGAAATATAATTTATGCCACAAAATTCTTCCTCATGCCAACTTACCAATGTAGAATCACCTTTTATTTGATCTTACCTCCCAACAATATCTTGATTTGTTTCAAATTGTTGTCCTAAAGGTATTGGTGCATTTTGGACTATCAAAGATTGACTAAACTCTCCACTTTGACATGATTTTTTCTTTTGAGGTTGGTTTCATGAGTAACACCACTCATGATCTTGGGCTAGGTTATCTTGTATTTTAACAAGAGCCTTTTATGTGTTGGTAGTAGCTAGATTTATGGCATTAAGAGGCCTAGCATAATTCCATTGGTTCAGCCCTTGTACATTTCCCTAGTATGGCTACCTATTTGGTTGGTAAGCTCGGATATGGGGTTGGTAAGGCCTACTAGTTTGGGCTTTTTTCCTCTTTAAAGTTTCCAATTCATTACCAAAAATTTGTAGTATGGTTTTGACATCATCTAATTCATTTGAAGGTGTAATGGAAGTAGATGATTGATTGGTTGATGCTATGGGAAGTGGTGCCAAGATGGGTTGTGTAGGTGGCATTTTGGGGAACAAATGCATTTGAGGCCTTGGAGATATCTTCCTAACCTAGTTTAAATATCTTTCTACCCATATTGTGATGTAATAGGCATTTGGAAAAGTTGTCCCACCCTTGGACTATACCATAACAACATCACTATTAAGAGTTCTCAAATAATACAAGAGGTCATGGTTTAGGGATGACTTAACCAAGGTAGGGATTCTATCCTAGGTTTTTTGAACTCTGAAGTTAAATTCTCATAGATTAATTCATGAAGATATCTCTTGAAATTGTAGTGTAGGAAAAAGTATCCCTTTCTACACTTAATTTTGGGAATGAATAATTAATGTAGACACTTAAAAATGTCTAGAATGATATCATGCACTCGAATCAAGTATACTAACATCATTTCCTCTTAAAACCCATCCTCTTTTTGCTTAATTGATTAAATTAGCCTAGCTATTTAATTAATTGCATAGTTTGCATCTATTAACCTAATCAATTTAATTAGTTAATTCACCCCCTTCCATACTAACATTTCATCCTATTAAATTAAATAAATCAAATTGTTTAATTTAAATCCCTAAGTCCTCCTATTTAATTAAATAACCCTAAGCTATTTAATTAAATATCATTTCACTTTCCCCATTTCATTAAATCATTTTATTTAATGAGTATCATCTAATTCTTCCCCTAATTGCATAATTAAATCTTTGTTTAATTATCAATTACTAACTAAATCTAATTCCTCCCCCACTTGTAAGGGAATATTCCTCCTTTGCACATTCCTCCAAAAGGAATATTCCCATGGAATATTCCTTCCCCCTTTTGCACAATTAAACTTTGTTTTAATTTGCTAAATATCTATTTCCCTCACCAATGAGAATATTCCAAAGAATATTCTCATTCCTCACTCATTTGAAAATGGGAATATTCCTTTTCTAACAAACTTACTTGACTTCTTATGCAAGTTAACTTGTGACCTCTTGTGCAAGTTAATTTGTGACCTCTTGTGTAAGTTAAAAGTGTGTTTTTTTGTACAAAGGAGAACCCTTGATTAAATCTCATCATTGATTCTCATCAATTGATGAGAATCCATGATCCATGCCTCCAACTTCTTCCATCATTTACCATTGATCAACCTTTTTTATCTCAATCCTCCATTTCTCATTTGCTTTCCTATAAATAGGTCACTATTTGGAGACAAATGGATCCATATTTTTCAAAGCAAACTCATGTTGTTGAAATCACTCACTCACACTCATATTTATCATTTACTTAGTATCATTCTAGCTTAATTACTTGCATTAATTAGCTTAGTTTCCATTAATGGCTTCCATAGTAACGTAGATGCATACATTTAGCTTGTTTGTTAATTAGGGTTTTAATCTGTTAGCTTAGAATCCATTTAGATTATCTTTGCATACATCCATGTATCACATCATCTTAATCTAAATCATGTTAAAATAGCTTGCATCATGTTAATCTAGTTTTAAATCATGTTTCATCACACATCTCACAAGGGTTTCATCAATTTTCTTCAATAAAACTAATTGAAACAGGCTCATTTATCCATGGAATTGGGAAAGGGTCGTCATTCCACATCAACGTGACACCACTCTCCCAATAGGATAAGTTTCAATGGATTAGAGTAGGCATTTTAAAAGCTTTCATAGTTTAGTATGTTCATTTTGACAAATGCTTAGTTTAGTTTATTTTGAATAATCTCTATTGGATTGACATTTAGTGGCATGAATATGCTTCAATTCTTCATGGATCAAGTGTCGTCAACCAATACTAATCCATTGGTCACATTTTGATGCTAGAAGGAGGTCATAACCGATCACATTTAATGAATTTTCCTCTTGAAGTCTATTCTTTAGTTTTTGCAAATACAACAATGCTCTAGAAGATTTTAGCAATGCCTTTGTAAGGTGTCACCATATAGCAACACTATTTCCATCTGATACAATGATGCCTAATTAATACACTAGCATTGATTAAAGTAAACAACAATGCTAATATTTTTTGGAGGTATCAAGAATTTGCAAATGGTGACGCTATCGTCGTCATTGTCCTTTTGTAGAGTGACGCTAATTTTCACTAGAGCGATGCTCATTTGACTTATGGTGACACTCATGAATAGCAACACTCTTCCTCTGGTAAGAAAAAAATAGTGTGATTTTTAGCATGTGGTTTATTTTTTTACTTCATCAGATCACTAACATGCCTCTAACATTGTTCTAGTTTTTAGGCTAACTGGGTTTTGCAGGTGGGATGATAAAATTCGAAGTGAAGAAGCATTATTGTTTTTAAATCTTATAATTATAACAAGTGTTTTGACACTTTTGGGGCAATTATAACCCATTTATTATGCTTTTTATTTAATGCTTTAGGACCGCACTAGCTTTCAGTTGGGTTTTGAAATGAATGATCAAATGGGACTAAAATTGAACCCTCACATCACTATGTTACTTTGGGTTTAAAATTGTACAATACAACTTAACACTTTGTTTGGTGCTTAAAATAAACTTATCTTTTCTTTGAGGGTTAAAATTAACGAGTGTTTTCCATGTCTTGTAATTTACATTTTTCTCATTGAATGTGTATTCTCTTCTCTCACACCACTTGTTGATCTTGAGAATCAAAAGAATTCATTTTACATTTAGTATAATCACCCACATATTTCAATTTGGATTAAAATGAACCCCATGCTAGTGTGAGGAAAAGGCGTTGTGAATGCTCTCTCCTTGCTTTATGCAAACTAGGAGATCGAACAACAAATGTACTTCCTTTCTTTTTTTATCTTTAGAGGGCATGCCTCCCTACTTCGAAAGGAGGGAATGACCCAAGTAGAAATAAGCTAAAGCCAAGCACTTTGAAACCACTATATAAAAAATGTGTTTGTGACGAAAGTCATAAGCAACAGGTGCAAATGTGTCATACCGGCAAGTGTCACCCTTAGTATCTGTGTAATACGTTAAAATCCTTTCTTAGGAAGGGACTGGGAGGCCTCTTGATTGAAATAATCTTGAGCTAATCTTGTCGCATGTATGGCCACCTTGAAAAAAATTTCTTACTACGAACCAGTTGTTTAGAAGCTAAAAACCTTTATGCTTTTTGGTGCAAGAATGGTTATTTTGAAGCCGCCCCACATTTTACTATTCATTGTTGAAACAAAAAAATCCTTAGGATCTTTGGATCTTCAGGATTTGAGATTTGGTGGTCTTGAGAAGTGTGTGCCATAGAGGGGAGCCGGTGTCACCAAATCTCTAGTTGTTCGCATTATCTTAGTGTTTGGAGAAATCTGATTGGGGATTTAGCAAGTAGTATCATCTAAACCTAGGATGGTAAATGTTTGAGTTAGTTTAATATTTTTCTTGGTTCCAAAACATTACAAACAAACATCAACAAAGTCCTTTCAAAATTTCAAACCCTTTGGTCTAAGTATGGATACCCTTTGACAAAACCTTGATATTAATGCTTGTCCTAAGAATTTATTCTTAGAGACTTCTAAGTATTTTGGTTTACATCTCAATCCATACTTCCCAAAGTTAACATAGACAAATATGGCTTCAACCTCATGAATTTCACAAAATGGACCTTGTGAAATTTATGATGTTTTTTTTGACATAGACATTTTAGTTTGAAACTTAATCAAGACAGTGCTTGTGGTAAAAAGAAACCCACTTAAGCAAAATAAATTGACAAATTGAACCCCACATGACCATTTGGAGACCAATCACTCTTGTTGAACCTAACCTTATGCCTACTATCATTCAACCAAACTTTGAACTCATTGTGGGAGAACAAACTAATATAATTAGTAGTTTGAGAAGCTTCACTTTTGAATCAAAGGAAACACCCATTTAGTGGAGAAATGAAGCATACATCATAGACAAAGAAGAGGAACAAGCTGATATTGTGGCTAGAAGGCCCATATTACCACCACCTGTGTGGTAATAAATATCCTCTTTTCTTCCATAAACTTGAACTTTTCTAAATGATCTCATGAAAAATTAAGATCCCCAAGATAAGGTCTACATGTCATCACTTTAAACTCAAGCATCTTAGTCCAAAATCTATCAAAAGAAACCTTTTAGAACTTCACCAAAATAGAACTAGGTTGGTATACAACTTCTACAAACGTGATTCAAGGAACAACCCAGACTTTTATGCATTCTTTTACAGTCAAAACCTTGGTCTTTTTCATGATCTTGAACCTATCTAAATCATTGGGTCTTTAGGATTTGAAAAATTTAGAGGTCTAGCATGTTTCTCACTACTTTGGTCTTATCAAATAAAGGTTCACTCTAGGTCAACATTGGGTCAAACATTTCCTTCATCAAAATCCATCCTTCCCTTCACCAAACTTTGCAAAAAATTTGAATACACCAACACTTTTGGACTTAAACATCTATCAAACCAACCCCTAATTTAGCTACTCTATATATGAAATGAATCCTTTTCTATGCACTTAGTTAAGTTAGTTATCATCTTTTAACTAGTTTATCTTGAAGGTCACGAGTCTACCCTAAAGATTTATAAGTTCATAAACATCCTTTATCAAACATCAAACCTCAAACTCTTAATTCAAAAGTGTTGTTAGATAGCATTTTCAAAGATCACTTCCCACATCATCCACCATTTCATCTCCCATTATCATCATTACTCCAAAAATACCGAGTGTCCCTTTTACCTAGATTTGAGTCAACTAGAGAGTTCAAACATTACAAATCTCAACATAACTCTCCCATAGGTGACCCAAAATTTATGGTAAATACAAGATCACAACATAAGAGAATCATGGAGAAAACCAAAGTCACATTCACCTCAAGTGATCCAAACCCTCAAGAATTTGATCTGATAAGTCAAGTTACCCCATCACAACAACCCTCATCTCCATTAGGACCATATGAGATTGAAAACATTACAAGTAACCCATTTGAACTTACTAGGGAGGAAATCATGGAACATCAAATCTTTGAAAACGTAGCTCTAATTTCCCCATCGTTTGTTGCACAACCTTTAACAAAAGGCTTTACAACTCCATTACTAAGGCTAAATCAAACATCCACTCCTAGTCTTGCAACTAGCCTTGCCAAGAACTTTGTCCATACTCTTCCATTTGAAAGCAACATGCTTGTGGGTACTCTCAACACCAATCCACTTCAAACCACCACTTAGACACCAAAATTTGGTGCTTTTATTGTTCCCAAACACCCCTTGCATCAACATAAACCACTTATACTTCAAGAATCTATGACAACCTCAACATATTGAGGGTACCCATCTTCATCTATCCCCACAAATACCACAAGTGTGACCAACATCACACAATGTAGTGTGGACCAAGTGTCACAAATAGACCCAAAAGGGCAAGGAAATACCCTCATGCAAAATTAGCCTTTAATGCAACATGGAACATCTTTAACCAATCCTCCCATTGATACATCAAACCCCGTAGTTACCCTAAACACGTCTATTCCATCCATCATCAACCCACATCAAAACAATCCCTTGATCAAAAACCTCATCAACAAAGGTAATACCTTGACCACATCCCAAACACAAGGGAATCTCCAAAATTTCAGTCAAGGGAATCCTTTAAATCAGTGGACTCAAGGTCCTAGTGTGTCATTACCGTCACAAAATCTAATGGCACCATCCTCATCTTTCCCCATGGTCCCCTTCACCATGCAAAACCAAATAGGACCTCAAACTTACATTCCTCCATCTCAATCCACCATCTTACAAGGAATGTTAAACCAAGGGAACCCCCAGCCTCTCATCAACAACCTACAACCCACACAAAACATTACTACATGCAGTCCATCATAAATGTCCCAACAACCACATGATCCTACATTACAAGCACATGCCTTAGATTTATAGCAAGCACAACAAGCAATCCAACAACAGCAAGTAGCTTTAGCAGCACAACAACAACAAGCAGCCTTAGCAGCACAACAAGTAGCCCTAGTAGCACAACAATAACAAGTAGCCTTAGTAGTATAGCAAACAGCCTTAGCATAGCAACAACATCAAGCAACCTTAGCAACAATAGCAAGCCCTAGTGGCACAACAACAACAACAAAGTTCCTACTATAATCCTCAATAAAATGTCATCAATACAAACATATTAGGAACATATACATCAATACCACAATCACCTTCATAGAATCCCACACCACCATACACACCATACAACACCTTATCATATCAAAATCCCACATACAATCCATCCGCCATCTCACAATACGCAGCGTATGTTCCTCCACCAAATCCACAAGATCTAGCATTACAATTTAAGGTTTTATCACAAGAAATGCAAGACCTTTGGATGGGAAAAACAAAGAAACCCCATACATAGAACTTATGTCCCTATCCATTCGATCAAAACATCACAATGATACCATTTCCTCCTAGCTTTGAAATCCCTAAATTTGATAAATACAAAGGGAGAGGAAGTACTATGGACCATATCAAAGAGTTTAACATCATGTGTATGGAGGTTGCTTACAATGATTCTTATTTAATGCACCTCTTCCCCCAAAGTTTAACCAATCCTGCCATGGATTGGTTTTCTCAACTCTTGCTAGGTATCAAAACTTTCAAGAAATCACCGATAAATTCATCAATCACTTCTCCTTTAATCTTGACATGGACGTAAGCTTAGAAGAATTATACACTCTCAAATAAAACAAGGAAGAATCTTTCACCATTTTTTTGCAATAGTGGAGACAAAGGGCTAGTAAGAGCAAGTGGCCCCTTCCCGATGAACAAGTTGGGATAATCATAGCAAATCTAGATCTAGATCTATCCTTCCACTTGAAAATGCAGTGCATCACATCTTATGATGAGCTTTTCCCTAGATCCCTTAACATCGAGAGAGCTCTAATCTCACAAGGAAATACTCAAGCCTACAAAGATAATCACCCATCAACTAGTTCAAATCACAAGCCCCATGTCTGGGCTAAGAACAAAAATGTGACCAATGATGGTGCGTTAGATGTGAAGGTAGTCCTAAGTGCTCTTAGATTGGACAAAAATCAAGTTGCTAATGTTCAACCAACTGTGCAACAAACAATACCCCCTCAGCACAATCAGATCAACAACACCGAAACACAACAAAGGTGAACACCCAACCAGAAAAACTATCCAAAATTCAAGTACACATAGTTGTCAAAACCTATCAAAACCATCATGAATAAATTGGTAGAGTCAAACCTGATAATGCTTCCAAACTTCAAAAACTACCAAGAACCACAAGATAAATTGCCCTGGTACAACAAAAAATATCTCTATAACTTTCACAAAATCAAAGGACACAAAATGGAAAACTGTATGAGGCTCAAAAATATTATCCAAGACCTTATAGAGAGTGACACCATATCTATTGAAGTACCAACCAAAAATCAAGATCTTAAGATATAAAAAAACCCTATGCCAGATCATAGCAAAGGGAACAACAACAAAAAAGATAAGGATTACACAAACATACAACATACCTACTCTAATGTAGTCACTTCCTATGATAGCGTCATTACCGTCGTCACCATCAAAGAACCTAGTGCAGAATGTGGAGTCACCACATGATGTGGCAAAGTTACCATCCAAGGAGTCCCATCTAAATCTAGGGAGAACCCTACTTTGCCAATATCAAATCCCAACAAGTAAAATCTCCTAGATCAACTTAAGAAGACCCCTACATAGATATCAATCTTAGAATTATTGAGGCTATCTCCCACACATATGTAAATCTTAGAGAAAGCTTTGTCAGAATAATCTGTCCTTGAGGATATTGATATAGATCAGTTTCAAGCAATGGTAGGGCATATCACTAATCATCTTCCCACCTTCTCAGCAAGACCTACCATCACAACCATCTCATAATTGTGCCTTACACCTTGAGGTCATCATCCATAAGAACAAGGTCAAAAGAGTGTTGGTATGAACATTTGCACCCTTCAGTTGATCAAGAATCTAGGCTATTTAGAGGATACCATTGAGAAAGAATTTAGAGTACCACCATCAAAGCATATGATGATCAAGAGCGGGCATCATAAGGCATCATTGCATTACCCATTCAAGTGGGACCTATCATTGCAAAAACTACATGCCAAGTGTTAGACCTTGATCTTCCCTACAACATCTTGCTCGGCCAACCCTAGATCCTTTCCCTAAAAGTTGTAACCTCGACCTATCATCAATGTGTAAATTTTCCTTTTGAAGGTAGAGAAGTTACTATCCACAAAGATCTTGATCCCTTTTAATAGTACAAGAACCTCGAAGCCAAGTTCTATAAGATCCCCCAAATACCCAAGAATGATGAGGGCCTACAAATTCTACTTCATTTGTTGACCCATCATCCCTTGCATCAATCTCAAAAATGAAAACACATATTGTGCAAAACATACTCAACATCAAAGTAGTGATCCAAGATGATGGTTGTGGAAACTATAAGCTAACAAAGGATACCTTTGTCTTGGGATAATTACCTCTTTCTCGTTAATCCCATCGGAAACCCACATCTAACAACAAAGAGGTCAACACAATCAAGATGGAAGCTACTACCTTCACCAATTGGGGATATTTGAACCAAGAAGATGTCAATGATGAGGATGTCTCTAAATTGCTATATCAAGATGAAAGACATGTCCCTGATCTTCCTATGGAAGATGACAACAAAGGCTTGCAGCTAATGAAGGGCATGGGATATACCAAGAATGAGAAACTAGGACAAAATGACAATGGTTTGATAGAACCCATCATTCCTAAGAAATGCCTAAATAATCTTGGCCTAGGTTGTACTACTAGCAAAGTTACCCTTATCAACAAAGGTACTTCTACTAAACGAGTTGAGGCTTCCTCTTGGTTACCTACATCACATGATACTACCGTAGATGACTTCCCTCTTGATGTTGTTGACCTATTTGAGAATAACTCCCTCTTCATGATATAGATACGTCATCTTTCACCCCAAGCAACCGACCAAATGAAATACACCTAGAATACTCGCAACTCATTAACTTGGACCAACAAGGACCATTGATTCTAGATTTATTCAAAAGTGATGAAGTAATCTCAGAACTCATGGGACTTCATGACAACTTACCATGGGCATATCACAAAGTTGGTTTTGACATAAATCTCAAAAAAAGGGCATACTATGGGGAAATGATTGAATCCTTTAGTTGCAAAATCGGTGACATGCAACTAACCTGCAAATCTTTAAGTGAAAACCACACGGTGGCACTCTCTGATCTTAAAATAGTAAAATGAAAGGATGCATCCAAGGGTGAAAACCTCTCCAAGGAACCCAAGGATGAGGGATTCAATCTCCCCCCTTAGTGTGATATATCTAGAGAAGTCAACAGTTTTAGCAAAAAAGGCCACTCCAGTCAATGTGGGAACAAAAGAAGCACCTAAGATCACTTTCTATGTTGAATCCTTGTTGGATGAAGAATAAAAAAACCTAGCAACATTCTTGAAAGAGAAAAGAGATAAATTTGCATGGTCATACAAAGACATGACAGGGCTCGATCTAGAAGTGGTTGTGCATCACTTAGCAGTCTATCCTAAAGCCAAGCCAATAAAGTAGAAATTAAGGAATATGCACCCTCATATAGCACTTTTGGTGAAACTTGAGTTATAGAAGCTTCTTGATGTTGGATTTATCCAACCAATATATTATCATGAGTGGATTTCAAACCTAGTACCAATCTCCAAACCCACTAGGGGCATCAAAATATGCATGGATTTCAGAGACTTAAACAAAGCATGCCCGAAGGATGATTTCCCTCTTCCTAACATCGACATCATCATGGATTTAACAACTGGGCATTAAATACTATCACTCATGGATGGTTTTTCAGGCTACAACCAAATCATGATCGCTATGGAGGATCAACAGAAAACTGCATTCACTTGTCCATGGGGGACATATTGCTGGAACATGATGTCGTTTGGGCTAAAGAATGCAAGAGCAACCTATCAAAGAGAAATGACCCTCATCTTTTAGACATGATCCAAAAAATAGTTGACTATGTGGATGATATTTTGGAAAAATCAAAGAAAATAAATGAGCACATAAAAGTCTTAGGACCCATCTTTGACAAACTTGAAGAGTATAAGGTACGATTGAATCCAAAAAAGTGTGTCTTCAGGGTTACATCAGGGAAACTTCTTGGCTATATCGCTTCACAAAGAGGGATAGAAATTGATCTAGAAAGGTAAAAACCATCCTAGACATGGAACCACCGCAAACATTGAAGTAGATCAGAGGGTTACAAGGAAGATTGCAATCCATCAGGAGGTTCATAGCACAACTATCAAATAAAATCCACCCTTTTTCACATCTTCTCCATAAAGGAATAACTTACAAGTGGGATGAGAAGTGTGATAAATATTTCTAGTAGATCAAGGACTACCTATTGACACCTCCAATGCTCATGTCACTGATACAAAACAAACCTTGATCCTGTATATCTCAGCGATATCAGTAGATCAAAGGGTTACAAGGAAGATTGCAATCCATCAAGAGGTTCATAGCATAACTATCAAATAAAATCCACCCTTTTTCACATCTTCTCCATAAAGGAATAACTTACAAGTGGGATGAGAAGTGTGATAAATATTTCCAGTAGATCAAGGACCACCTATTGACACCTCCAATGCTCATGTCACTGATACAAAAAAAACCTTGATCTTGTATATCTCATTGATATCAGCAGATCAAAAGGTTACAAGGAAGATTGCAATGCATCAGAAGGTTCATAGCACAACTATCAGATAAAATCCACCCTTTTTCACATCTTCTCCATAAAGGAATAACTTACAAGTGGGATGAGAAGTGTGATAAATCTTTCCAATAGATCAAGGACTACCTATTGACACCTCCAGTGCTCATGTCACCGATACAAAACAAACCTTGATCTTGTATATCTCAGTGATATCAGCAACACTAGGTGCTCTTTAGCACAACATGATGAAAATGGAAAGGAAAGAGCCATCTATTACATTAGTAGGACCTTGGTGGGATATGAAATGAACTATTCATCCATTGAGAAAGCATGCTTAGCATTGGTTTTTGCTTCACAAAAATTCAGACACTACATGTTGTCACATCAAATAAAACTCATTGCAAAGATTGACCCATTGAAATACCTATTATCCAAAGCAACTCTCACTAGGAAAATGGCCAAATGGGTAATAATATTGACTGAGTTTAACATAGAATATGTGGAGCACAAGGAAATCAAAGGACAAGTGATCATAGGCCAACTGGAAGAGGCACCTATCTATGCAGAGAATCCATTGATATCTGAATTCCTAAATGAATTAGTATTTCTTGTCAACACAACAAGTCAGAGGAAGATGTACTTTGATGGATCATTTACCCAACATGGATTAGGAGTGTGTATTCTTTTCATCAACGCTCAAGGTGATTGCATCCCAAAGTCATACAAGCTATCATTTCCATGTACTAACATCACTGAGTACGGAGCCCTAATCACAGGCCTAAGGATAGCAGTTCAATGACGTATACAAGAGATGGAAGTCTATGGAGACTCACAACTGGTTAAAACCAAGTCAATGACGAATGCCAAACCAAGGATGACAAGTTTAATCCTTATAAGAAGATGGTAGAGAGTCTCAAGGACCTTTTTCTAGACATAAATTTTGAGCAAATTCCTCACATGAACAACTAAGCAACAAATGTTATGGCAACAATTGGATCATTGTTAGACATGTCGCAAAATGTCCTACAATGCAAATTCTTGGTAGAATAACTTCTCGTACCGACTTTTGAAATTGCTAAATCTGAATTTGAGTGTATCATTGTTGGTCTTGGATCCCCATGGTATCATGACATATTTACCTACCTAAGCAAAGGAACCCTCCCATCCGATATCACCTCCAACCTTAAAAAGACCTTTATTAAGAAGGCATCCTGATTCGTGATCCTAGGTGATAACTTATACCACCAAAGCATTGAGGGGACATTACTACAATGTATTAACCAAGAGGAAGCCTTGACTACTTTAACAGAAGTACACAATGGCATATGTGGTTCCCATTCTAGTAGTATGAATTTAGCTAAGAAATTGTTGAGGATGGGGTACTACTTGCCAACCATGGAAAGAGAAGCCCATCAGTATGTGTAGAAGTGTGTCCAATTTCAACAGCATGGAGATTTGATTCATGCTCCAGCTCAAGAATTGCAACCAATGGTCACACCTTGGACTTTCTCATAGTGGGGGCTTGACCTCATAGGAAAGATTGCCCCAACCTCATCTAATGGCCACAAGTTCATCATAATAGTCACTAAGTACTTTACCAAGTGGGTTGAAGCCATTCCTATGACGTACATAATGGGGAAGCAAATTACTAAATTCATCCTAAATTACCTCATATGTCATTATGGTGTTCCATAAACTCTTATCTTAGACAATGGAACACCCTTCAAGAATCAAGATGTGAAAGAGTTATGTCAAAGATTCAACATCCAGCACTGATTCTCTACCCCGTATTACCCCTAGGGAAATAATCAAGTTGAGGCTACAAACTAGACTATTCTATAGATCTTAAAGAAAATGATCAATGAATTTGGTCATGACTGGCATCTACAGTTAAATCCTATTCTTTGGGCCTATCGAACCAATATCCACATGCTTACAGGTGCAACCCCTTTCTCCTTGGTATATGGAACATAAGTCATCGTGCCTATTGAGTTCAAGCTTCCATCACTACGAGTGTCACTAAAGAACTTAATCACTAATGAAGAGTATAGAGTATCTCGGCTAAATGAGCTAGAATTCTTGGATGAGCGTCATCTCGATGCTCTTAATCACTTGGAAGTATATCAAAACTGACTGAAACAGAGCTATAACAAGAAGATCAAATGTTGGTCATTCCAAATAGGGGATCTTGTCCTAAAGAAAAATCAAAAGACTCTTCTAGATCAGGACCGTAAAGGAAAGTTTGATCCTAACTAGTTAGGTCCCTTTGTTATCACAGCAAGTTATGGATCAAGAGCATATCAATTGTCAACACCTGAAGGTGAACCCTTGCAGGAACCAACCAACAGCTTGCATCTTAAAAAAATTTATGCCTAGTCTTGAAGGGTGTAAATTTGAAAATACAAAAAAAAAAAAAAATTATCAAAATCCAAAAAAATGAGGAAAAATGATTGAAAAAGTAAATAAAAACAATCATCCTCTAGTTAAAACCACTTCGGTGGCAATTTGGGCAAGTACCTTGGTGAAAACCTAGAAAACAGGCACCTTGCATAAATAAAGTACCTCCATCTACCTAGGCTCTTTATCCTACCATTCCATCGTATCACATCATGCATCCTATTTATTCCATCACCTATCTGTGTATACATCATGGCTTGATATTATGAAGTATCATGTCACCTCTGGTACTACTTGGCATATTCCTAAGGTCAGCTTGTCCTATATCATGGTAGTCTATCATATCATATCAGTGGAAATTCGTTATGAATCGAATCGAGTTCTTTTATATCTTAAGGCTATCAAAAAATCCAAAAACATTTGTAAAACCTCATCAAAATCCAAAAGCATTTGCAAAATCTTGTATAGCCAAAAATCCAAAAACATCAAAATCCTATACAGCGAAAATCCAAAAAACATTCAAAAAATTGCAAAGTAAAAATCCAAAACATCTAGAAAACATCAAAATTCCTAAAAAGTTCAAACATCAAAAATCCAAAAATAGTACCTTGTCAAACTATGGTCTTTGAGCTTGAATGTAGGCAAGGCCATCATTAATGTTCCCCCGAGACACCCTGGGTCAGTCTGTAGGAGTCTGTCATAGTAAATTGGCAATCCATCAATTGTTAATATCTCATCGTCAATAAGTCGAGTCAATCAAACTATGTGGTCTCTGCATGTATAACGTAGGCAAGATTCATCTTTGATCAGCCCCCAAGGACCCTAGGATAGGTCTTTTAGGTTATGTTCTTGGTTGAAATTTGGAAAACCCCTAAAACATTCAAATATCAAAAAACCCCAAAACATTTAGATAATAGAAAAACACAAAAACATTTGAAAACAGAAAAACCCAAAACATTGGAAAAACTTGAAAAACCCTAAATAGCCTCAAAATAATCAAAAATCAAAACATTCACATAAACTTTCAAAAAGACCAAAAATAGCCTCAAAACATTTTCAAAATACCAAAAACATTGAAATATCTAGAAAAATCAAAAACCACCCATCTCATTTTGCTTTCACCCGTAATAAAATTTTCCCATAATAAAATCAAACATCACCTTCAAAATTTGGCAAAAAAAATAGAGAGCAAGTATCACAAGTCGTAAAGTGAGAACCAAAGTGTCAAAATATAAATTCTAGATCATAGGTAAACGATTCAATGGAGTATGTATCAACAACTTATCAAAAACCCCATCCTAATCAAAACATCTAATCAACATGTCATAGGATGAATCCTTCTTTACGATGGGCATCAATGTCAGAAATCACCTTAGCTATGTTAAGCTAGCATGAGATATAGATAACACTAACTATTTTTCTTTGATCTTTTCTTATGATTTATCTTAATGACCCATTCCTAGGACCTCTTGATGATGTCTATCAAAATGATTTAGAGAGAAAGGAATGGGGCATCGATCGTTATCTTTCATTTATTGTGCTTGTGGGTATTCTTGTAAAATAATCTTGGTGCATACTTGCTTAGTTATTTGTAGGAAAGTTGTTTGGAGTGCATTGTTGACTATTGTGTATGCTTTGGTCCGATATATTCTAAAGCTTCTAACTTACATTCCAATGAGGTTTTCGTATGTCAATGTATGAACAAGAACTATCCTATCTATTTGCAAAGTCAGAGTCCATTACACTAGATATGTCATTTTGGTTATCAATACCTTGATGCATCATGTCTATGTGTTATATAAAACAATAGGGCACGATGAAAAATCCCAATCCCAAGATATGAGTGAATCATCATTATGCATTTATCATCACCATCTCTAATAAAGTCTCGATGGATCATAGACTTGTTGGACTTTCTGGATCGATCGTCAAAATCAATGGCCAATCATCTTATTTCTTCTATCTTCTCTCTACACTAACCTAGTATCATGAAATTCAATGAAAAAAAAATCATAAATGCATCCATCCTACATCCACAAAACATCAGCATGCATACATCTCGCATAATCACAACATATCATAATACGAAAAACGAATTTCACTACCACATCATTATCATTTAAGTTGTGTTGAATAATATAGATTTGTTATTCTAAACATCTTTAATTGTTGCACACATATCATAAACATCCATCACATTATCATATCGTAAGCATAAACATCTACATTATCTATACATACATCCATATGCACACATCATCATCTCATAAATTGCATAGAAAAGTGAACAAAAAGAAGTGCATCCATTTCATATCATCATGAGCATGTCACATCATATCAATATCATATGCATCCATACATTCATAAAGCATGAAATAAAAGAACACATGACATCATATCGAATCCATCTCATATATATATCAAGAAATGGTGACTGTCATAATACAATATTTGAGTCAGTGTATGTATATTGATCAAAAGTACAATATCCACGAGGCTATCAAAAAGCATCCCATGAGTGTATATTTGTATAAAGAATTGGGAAATAATCAAAAAGTGTTTATACATGCAGGCTAGCCCTAATGGATCCTCCCCTCACCAGGTTGTCTCTTTGGCTGATCCTCGGCTCAAGGATGTTCTTCACTCCTCTATGAGTAATCTAGCTGGCTAATCACTGCAAGGACATCTTGATGATAATGCATATGATAATATGCAGTCTCGATCACGGCCTCTTTGTGCAATTGAGCAGAAATTATCCATCCTTGAGCTATAGCTTTCATGGTGTCTAATTGTTGGCGTTGTCTGACCTCCTATGCCAACTGCATATCGGTGGTCTGTCTGAGCTAACACTCCTAGTCCCTCTCAACTGTCACTGCCTATACCTGCTACTAAGCCTAGTCTCTCTTAGCAGTGATGGCCAATATCTAATGTTGAGCCTAATCTCTCTTAGTTGTAACCACCTGCAACTACTACTGCAACTGTTGTATCTGTGCATCATGGCGATCTAGCCTCAGTGGTGGTTGTTGAGGAGGTTGTTGGTGCAATGGTGATGCACCTAGGACCTGTCCATCCTAATGTTAGCCATCTTGTCCATCTTGTTCTCTACCCATGCCATCTAGACCTCTACCCTGTCCTCTACCCTACCCATCATTTGACTATCCTCTACCTCTACCTACACTGCTCCCTCTCAGCCTCCCTTGTGGAGGTATACCTATTGGATCTGTAAGTCGAGGAGGGGGTATGAACCATGCATCATATGCAAGTGTAGTATGTGCATCCACCTATCCCTAATCATAGGCTCATGGCCTCGCAACCAACTATTAAAATCCCTCGACAACCTCATGAACTAGGATCATGTGTTCCCATGTCTCTCATGCTAACCTAGAAAAAATAGCAGTGTAGTGATCATCAGGCATGTCCTGCCTCTCGCCAAACTATTTGGAACCCTATCGAGCAAGTACCTCTCTATAATGGTATGCTTTGGACCCTACATGAACTAGGTCTATTGAGCAAAGAATAGTTATTGCACATCATCATACCATGCTAGCATTTATAGCCATAAACGCCATCTAACCACTGTCATATCATCGATGACTCAACGCCAGTAAGGAATGTCGAGTTGCCCTATGTGCTGCAATGTGATGGTACCTCTATATCTCCAAAAAATTAGATCATATAGCTCCACATCTACCATATGAACAATCGGTTGGACACGACAATGTGCTCCTAGGCCCATATATGAAGAATGGTGACCCTTGTACCAATCTCTCTCCCATCATAGTACATGAAGTCATGCATATCATGGTAAAGGGAGACCAACATCATTGGCCCCCACACATATTGGGTCCTAAACAACATCATGTGCCATGCCAGCCCCCATCCTGGACTGAATCCTCTACTTCATCAATCTGGAGCAACCAAATTGGAAATCACTACAGTGATAATCAATCTAAAGGTTGACGCCTAACCTCTATACATCTTGAGGTTAATCTGGGAGTTAACTAGGACAACAGAATCCTAGTCAAGAACCTCATGGCAAGCATCACAGTCGACATTAGTATCATAAATCATGTGCTCACCATGTATCAAAAATCACAAAATCTGGCATACATCCTCCAACACATTATCGCCTCACCAGTAGGTAAGTGGAATGACAAGGTCTTGTTATTCCATCGCTTGCATAGTGTTGTCATCATCGCCAAATGGGTTTGTATGACGAGCATGTAGGCAACGTACCACAAACTAATCTCTCCTAGGTGCTCCTTGCCACAGCTCAGACAAATTATCAAGTCTAGATAGCATAGTCAGTTGGTGCTCGTGGGACATCAAAGGTTGAATAACCTCCTGCACCCACGAAGCACACGACATCAAAATTCACAAAAAACTGGCTAAAATTTGGAGTTTTTATCCCCCAAAATGACAAAAGTGTCGCTATTTATGATAGTGTGGCTATAACTCAAATTCCAAACAACAACACTAGATGCATTTAAATTGCAAATCACAAACTATGTCGCTAATCACATATGCATCACCATTTAAAAGTTGCAAACCCTAAACCTAAATTGCAAATCACGAGGTGCGTCACCATTTACACATGCACCGTAATTTGAAATCTGAAACCCTAATTTCAAATTGTGAATTGTGTCACTAATTACATATGCGTCACTATAAATCAAAATAGATTCACCAATTCTCAAAATAACGTGGCCATATAGCAACACTGCCAAAATTCAATTTCAAAATGCAATAAATGCACTCAAAATTAAAAATACAAGTCAAGTTTTGAATTGCACACCGGTGGTCCTGTGCTTGGAGGCCTCTGGTACTCTTCAACCCGATCAGAAATGTGTCGTGGGAGCACTCGTTACTCCATTTCATCAGGAGGTCAAATCTCAAAATGCAAGAATTCTCTAAGGTGTGAATGCACAAATGAATTGAAAGTGACCCTTCCTCACCTATTTATGCCTACAAATTAGGGTTTTTTTCCTTAATTTAACCATGAAGCTAGGTTTTTTCACCATTTTCACAAATTTTACTAAACTAAACCCTATTTTGCATCATTTTTGCATTTTTGGCATTTTTTTTGCATCCTGGAGCCTTTTTGGACCACTAAGGTAGCATTTTAACCTTTGTCAAGAAATCCACTCAAAATTCAAAATTTTCACCCGATTTCTTGAGGGGGCAGGGAACCAGTTTATTCCTTCCAATGGGACAATAGTGGGGCATCCAAAAAAAAATTGATTTAAGCAACAGTTTTTATCCGAAGTAGCATCAATCTTTGAACCAACATAACAGGTACCTCGCTTCAAAGAGGGGGAAAATGTAGACACTTAAGAATCTCTTGAATGATATCATGCACTCAAATTAGGTATACTAACATCATTTCCTCCTAAAACCCATCCTATTTTCACTTAATTGATTAAATTAGTCTAATTATTTAATTAATTGCATCAGTTAAATATGTTAACCTAATTGATTTAATCAAGTTAATTCACCCCCTTCCATGCTAACATTTCATCCTATTAAATTAAATAAATAAAATTGTTTAATTTAAATACCTAAGTCCTCTTATGTAATTAAATAACCTTAAGCTATTTAATTAAATATCATTTCACTGTTCCCCTTTCATTAAATCATTTTATTTAATGAATATCATCTAATTATTCCCCTAATTGTATAATTAAATCTTTGTTTAATTATCAATTACTAATTAAATCTAATTTCCCCCCACTTGCAAGGGAATATTCCTCCTTTGCACATTCCTCCAAAAGGAATATTCCCATGGAATATTCCTTCCCCCTTTTGCACAATTAAACTTTTTTTAATTTGCTAAATATCTATTTCCCTCACCCATGAGAATATTCCAAAGAATATTATCTTTCCTCACTCATTTGAAAAAGGGGAATATTCATTTTCAAACAAACTTACTTGACTTCTTATGCAAGTTAACTTGTGACCTCTTGTACAAGTTAAAAGTGTGTTTGTTTGGACAAAGGAGAACCCTTGATTAAATCTCATCATTGATTCTCATTCGTTGATGAGAATCCATGATCCATGCCTCCAACTTCTTTCATCCTTGACCATTGATTAACCTTTTTTATCTCAACCCTCCATTTCTCATTCGCTTTCCTATAAATAGGTCATTATTTGGAGACAAATGGATCCATCTTTTTCAAAGAAAAATCATGTTGTTGAAATCACTCACACTCACACTCATATTTTCATTTACTTAGTATCATTTTCACTTACTTGCATTAATTAGCTTAGCTTCCATTAATGACTTCTATGGTAACTTAGATGCATACATTTAGCTTGTTTGTTAATTAGGGTTTTAATAATCTATTAGCTTAGAATCTATTTAGATTATCTTTGCATACATCCATATCACATCATCTTAATCTAAATCATGTTAAAATAGCTTGCATCATGTTAATCTAGTTTTGAATCATGTTTCATCACACATATCACAAGGGTTTCATTAGTTTTCTTCAATAAAACTAATTGAAACGAGCTCATTTATCCATAGTATTGGGAAAGGGTCATCGTTCCACATCAATGCAACACCACTCCCCCAATAGGATAAGTTTCAATGGATTAGAATAGGCATGTTTTCGTAGTTTAGCATGTTAGTTTTGATAAATGCTTAGTTTAGTTTATTTTGAATGATCTCTATTGGATTGACGTTTAGTGGCATGAATATGCTTCGATTCTTCATGGATCAACTGTAGTCAACCCATACTAATCCATCAATCGCAATTAATAATAAAATGAGCTTAATTATGCTTTAATTTAGTGTTCTAATATGTATTTCACATATTCACATTAAGTTTAGGGCCTTTTAATTAA
Organism: Sequoia sempervirens; assembly: GCA_007258455.2. Classification (NCBI taxonomy): domain Eukaryota; kingdom Viridiplantae; phylum Streptophyta; class Pinopsida; order Cupressales; family Cupressaceae; genus Sequoia; species Sequoia sempervirens. Next base: position 356,025,517 of record VDFB02281492.1, read on the forward strand.
AATGGACTTAATTATGCCTTGTTTATGGTGTTGTAAGGTGTACCTTTACACTTTCACACTAATCTAGGGCTCTATTAATTAATTGATGTTGATTTTCCTTATTTGGCCCCTTTAATTCAAATCCAAGCCTAATTAATTGTAATTTTTGAGGGATAAAACCCAACATTCATAAATGTAATAACATAATGGTTAACATTGAGCAATGTGTGTCCTAGTTAAGTGACCTAGGACCCATTTACCATAGGATGAATGGGTCCTCACTTACACCTAGGACCTAAATTCAAACTATGTTTTTGGAAGTATTTCAATGATTTCAAATGTGTATTTAGATGTTGGCTTGTGATATTTGAATTTTGAGAATTAATGTTAAGATATGTATAAATAAGAGGTCATTTCACTATGTTTCATACTATATTTTTTATGAAAGCATTCCTAATAGCAATTTTATGATCAAGAGAGCATTCAAGAGCATTTTAAGGCATTCAAGAGTAGATTTATTGAATATTATTGCAGCAATCAAGATTACATCGTTATGTAAAAGATTTATTGCATCATGCATGTTGTTTGAGCTAATATGGTGATGTAGAGTTCAAGATCTATTCAAGCATTCAAAGGCATTGTTTCAAGACAATTTTCATGGTCAACATCCACATCCATTGAAGCCAATTCATGCTAGTTGCAGATTTACATTCCAACGTTCAAACAAAGGTTTGGTGAGTTATGAAATTGTTTTTTCATTCATCATTCCTTCATGCTATTTTGTTTCATTTCAAGGTTTAATTATCAAAATAGGGTTTGACCAAGGCAAACCCCCATTCACCTAACAAACAACATTTTTCTCTCTTTGGTTTGTGATTATGGATTTTAGGTGGAAGATCCTTTGAAGAGAAAAATTAAAGAAAGCTACAAAGTTGTCAAAGTTGCAAGAAAATTTTTCATTTCATAGAAACTCTTCTATAGGATTTATTTCTAGCTGTCCAACAGTGAGAATTGAGAATCTGGTAGTGCATACATGGCGAAAGAGAACCCAGAAAGGATATTTGCAAAGCCCTATCCAAGACCCATTCACCATAGGGCGAATGAGTCCTCAGTGAGCTTCAAAAAGTGACTTTTGGTTAATGGTACAAATCATTCTCCCCTTTCCAAATTTGCCTTTTGATTACTATTTATGTCAATTTTGAATATAGCTTTTCATTTGCATTTTATAGCTTGCATTTTGGAGTTATTTGATGATTGTAATCTTTCTCCCCAAAATTCTATTTGGAATCATACCCCCATCCTTGCATAGAGAGGAAATTTGTTGATTGAGGAAAAATTTTGATTCATACCTTGATTTGACTCACCTTTTGATTCATACCTTGTTTGGATCTCATTTCCTTGAATGAAATAGAGGAAAATAGGGTTATTTGTTATCATTTTGGTGAGCCCCCCTTTTATATAACCCCATTTTACCATGTTTCATTTGGTGAACACAAGTTTGATCATTACATTTTTTTGATTTTGGATTCCTCTTTCACCCAAGATTTAGATCTTGCATTCATTTGCATCTCTTTGCATTGAATTGAGTCTCATTTAGTGTGTCTAGTTTGCATTTCATTTAAGGGTTTTAGGATTGCATCTTTGCACTCTTTAAATCTAAAAAATACAAAAATATTAGACATCTTGCATAGCATTGCATCATATTCGTTTGTATTTGAAAATTGAAAGAAAATTGCATATAAAATTAGGTTTTCTAGGTTGTCCTTTTATTACATTTTACACTTGTATTCAAACTTCATTTCATAGAAAATTAAAATTGTAACTCATTTTTTCATATTAGAATTTGGAAACTACTAAAATTAACTCAAAAATCTATAAAAACTTGTTTAAAAACCCTAACCTAGGACCCATTTTCCCTAGCACGAATGAGTCCCTGATCATGGTCATTTCCTAATTTTTTGGGCGTTAAAACATTCATTTTTGCATATATTTTTTTGTTGTTCTTAGATCTTTGTTTCTGTTTGCAAAATTTTTGTTTCTTCAATTTCGTCGTATTTAGCTTCATTTGATAAAATTAGTGTATTAGGTGAATTCAAAATTGTATTTACAATACATAATTTTTAGGTTTTTGCATATTGTAATCAAAAAATTGTCTTGTTTAGAATCTAAAAATTGCATTTACATATTGTATTCTAGGTCATTGCATTACACTTTCCCCTCTTTCCATTTTGGGTATATACACTGTTTGTGAAATATTGTAGGAGCTTTAGAACTTGGTGTCCTATTAGCAATAGTGTTGTGAGACTTAGTTTGAGACTCATGTCATCCCATGATAAACCATTTGTCGTGGATCTTGGGTTTTCTAACTCTTTCACTAACAGTGTTGATAATCAACCCTCTATGGATCATAGCCTGCACACCTCATTTCCAATGACTTCTTTACCTACAACCAATGTGCATGATGTTGTTCATGTCTCGTAAGAAAGCATAAGAAGAATAGATGAAGGCTTAGAAAAATTGCAAAATCTTGTGAGTTCTAATGTGGCTCCTACACTAGCTAACCTAATAAAGATGCTTAAGAGTGAATACAGAATAAATATTTTTTGTAGCCTCGATTACATCCTTAAAGAGAACTTCAACTATCAAGAGAATGATAATATACATACCTCAGTCAACTTTATTGAAGCTAAACCTCGTAAGGGCCAAACCAAAATGCCCATTGATATTGCTTTCTCACAAAATGACGTAATCAAACATGCACCCGATGGTCCTCTTTACATAGCTGGGAGAATCAATGACAAGCCTACCAATGGAATATTAGTTGATCCCATCTATATAGAGAATGTGATCACTAAATAATTCCTATTTGTTCATGAACTTTATCAAGATACATATGAAAGATCGAAAGCATTTATCAAAATACATAATGGTTTTGCTTGCCCTACAATTGGCTCAATAAATCTCCCTCTAAAGGTTGGTCTGAAGACATTAAATATCTCATTCACCATCATCTCAGCGTCGGATCAGTTTCATGTGAAGTTAGGTTATCCATGGCTTCGCTCCATGAATGTCATCCTATCGATTGTGCACAAATTTTTGAAGTTTCCCTTTGGAAATGAGATCTTCACTGTGCACCATAGTGGCTTTAATCATGTGTCTTCCCATGGTAACTTTTCATTGGATTTATTTTGGCCCAAGCCTATTGAACTTATTATACCCTATGAAGACTTCTTTTTCAAATCCTATAAAAAGTTTAAGGCAAAGTGTATAGTAGAATTATCCCTTAGAAATATGCCTCAACTCGTGATTGAGCCACTCATCCTTGATGAAACCATGATTGAACCAAAATCCCTTCCAAATGTCCAAGAGCAGCCTATTGTACAAATCCTACTACCATTTCCTATAAGAGACCACAAGATAATCAAAACAATCCTGTTGTGTCTCCTAAAATCAAACAAGTTTTCAAAGCTAAAGAGAAAGTGGTTGAACAACCTCCTATGGTTCCTTTCGTTCCTCCCCTAAGGGAAGAAAAGAAACCTATGGTTGACCCACTCCTATACAATCATAAATTGAAAACAAAATGAAAAGAAACCTAAATGCTAGAGAGCATAGGCATAGATGTAGTGCTATTACTCATATGTTATAAACTAAAGAGGAAAAGAGCAACATAGAAAATCAAAATCCAAACTTTCCTAAAGTAATGTTGCATGATGATTCTATACCTTCATCGCAATGTAAACAAGAACCTTCCAGATATTATCATTCGACCTCCTATTGTGATTAATTTAGATGATGATATTGATATTGCAAAGATTGATGAAAAAGTGCATAATGATTTGAATTCATTGTTCTCCTCTTCTATGAGCTTAAATGAAAAGTCTACTAATAAGAGTGTTGAACTTGGTGCATGTCTTAGTTCAACACTTGATGTTTTCCCTTTGGCTAGTTTTCCGCCTTCTATATATACTGACCAAGATTGGGATGTAGATGACCTGCTAATAGGTTGACTTGCATGTACCTTACTAGTCTTTATCTTTGTTTTCTTTTGCATTTTTTTTATGTGATTGCATGTGCATAATGTGATCCCCTGTATTGTTCTATTTGGTGTATCTATCTCTTTTTGTGTATTCCTCTATTTGTACCTACATTCTTCTCTACATTGTAAACATTTTCCTTTTCAGTTGTCCTGTGTTTTCCTTTTGGGGATGATGCAAGGTGTTGAGACATTTAGGTCTCTTCCATGTTGACCCAAAAGCTTTTTCTTTGTTTTCACTCTCTATGTGTCACTCTTCTAGTTCTATGAGTATTTGGGGAATGATGACATTTCCAAGCTCTATGACAACATTGTAGCAAAGATATATTGACCCCAAATCTGTAGATCCCTTATGTGTTTTAGGGGCAACCCCTCCTTCCTTTTTCATGGCGTAGCTTCATTTCAGAAACATATGACTTGGCATAGGGCTTTCCAGGTAAGCTCTCATGTCTTAGGATTGAAAATTGGCTACTTTAAACAAATTTCTCACAACAAGGGTGTTAGCAACCATTTTAAAGTGGGGGCATACATTGATAATATCTTTTGATGTTTCTCATGTTTCATGGTGTGATTTTCTTACTTCTTGTGATGCATCCTTTTCTTGTTGGTGTCATTGGGTTTGATGTCCTCCAAGAGAGTGATCTTTCTTAGCGTACGACTTTCCTCTTAGTGGTGATGTAACACACTGTATTCCTTAAGTTGCAAATCTTTTACTCTTGACTTATCCTCTCTTGGAGACATTAGGCATGATGTTCCCTAAGAAGAAGACCTTACACGAACTAAGCAAAATCTCTTTGAACAAAAAAATTACTAGCATTATTGTTCATAAGTGTTTAGCATAATATAACTTGTTAACCTTATGAAGCTCGAACCCCTAAATTTAAGGCCACCTAGCATAACACACCTTGCTTTCTTGTGGAGCCTTGCCTTGTTTATAGGTGATTAGCATAATGTAGCTTGTTAAGCCCTATGGAGCATGAAACCTTGTCTTGTGGCACCCTATTGAAGTTAGCAAAGGGATAGCGTTGGTATGGTTAGTATGATGAGAGCTGAGACAAAGGCATGACTTTCTCATTGTACAGTGAGAGCCTATAGACCTAGCATGACTTTCTCACTAAGCCACTTTATTGGGATACTCACCTAGTGGACAACTTGAAGTTTCGCTACCTCAAAGTGAGCAAAAAACTGAAAGCTTAGATGTGTTTCATGTCGATCAGTCACTCTAGGCCTAATCTTCCTAGTCTTTGATGTTGTATGATTGGGTATCTTTTTCATTGCTACATACATAAATGTCTTGAATATCTACTTTAGTGCGAATTTGACATGAGTTCATCCTCTCACTAAAGTGGGGGCTAAATATAATGTAGGAAAATGTATCCCTTTTTCACACTTAATTTTGGGAATGAATAATTAATAATAAAATGAGATTAATTATGCCTTAATTTAGTGTTGTAATATGTATTTCACATATTCACATTAATTTTAGGGCCTTTTAATTAAAATGGACTTAATTGTGCCTTATTTATGGTGTTGTAAGGTGTACCTTTACACTTTCACACTAATCTAGGGCTTTATAATTAATTGAGGTTGATTTTCCTTAATTGGCCCCTTTAATTCAAATCCAAGCCTAATTAATTGCAATTTCTAAGGGATAAAACCCAACATTCATAAATGTAATAACATAATGGTTGACATTGAGCAATGTGTGTCCTAGGTAAGTGACCTAGGACCCATTCGCCATGGGGCGAATGGGCCCTCACTTACACCTAGGACCTAAATTCAAACTATGTTTTTGGTAGTATTTCAATTATTTCAAATGTGTATTCAGATATCAGCTTGTGATATTTGAATTTCGAGAATTAATGTTAAGATATGTATAAATAAGAGGTCATTTCACTATGTTTAATCCGAGTTTTTATGCAAGCATTCCTAATAGAAATTTTATTATCAAGAGAGAATTCAAGAGCATTTCAAGGCATTCAAGAGTAGATTTATTGAAGAGTATTGCAACAATCAAGATTCCATCATCATGACAAAGATTTATTGCATCATGCATGTTGTTTGAGCTAATATGGTGATGTAGAGTTCAAGATATATTCAAGCATTCAAAGGAATTGTTTCAAGACAAGTTCACATGATCAAGATCCACGTCCATTGAATCCAATTCATGCTAGTTTTAGATTTTCATTCCAAGGTTCAAACAAAGGTTTGGTAAGTTGTGACATTGTTTGTTCATTCATCATTCCTTCATGCTATTTTATTTCATTTCAAGGTTTAATTACCAAAATGGGGTGTGACCAAGGTAAGCCCCCATTCACCTAACAAACAACATTTTTCTCTCTTTGATGTGTGATTGCATATTTTAGGTGGAAGATCCTTTGAAGAGAAAAAATCAAGAAAGTTGCAAAGTTGTCAAAGTTGCAAGAAAAGTTGTCATTTCATGGAAACTCTTTTACAGGATTTATTTCCAGTTGTTTGAGAGTGAGAATTTGGAATTTGGGAGTTCAAACACAGTAGAAGAGAACCCAAAAAGGATTTTTGCAAAGCCCTAGCCTAGACCCATTCACCATAGGGTGAAAGAGTCCTCAATGAGCTTCAAAAAGTGGCTTTTGGTGAATGGTACACAACATTATCCCCTTTCCAAATATTCCTTTTGATTACTATTTCTATCAGTTTTGAATATAGTTTTTCATTTTCATGTTATAGCTTTCATTTTGGAGTTATTTGATGATTGTAATCTTTCTCCCCAAAATGTTATTTGGAATCATACCCTCGTACTTGTATAGAAAGGAAATTTGTTGATTCATACCTTGATTTGACTCACCTCTTGGTTGTTGGTCATCTCATTGTTTGGATCTCATTTCCTCGAATGAAATAGGGGAAAATATGATTATTTGTTATCATTTTGGTGAACCCCCCTTTATATAACCCCATTTCTCACATTTTCAAAAATTATGGTCAATTTCTTTACAAGTGATAGGTGGCCAATCTTATCTTCAAATTGTTTGTAAAGCTTCTCACTCAATTCATCACAGTTGTGAATGGAATTAGGTTACAAATCTCTATACCATTGTAATACCTTTACTTTTAAGGAAGTAGCTAAAATTCTAACTACCACATTATAATATATGATGTAGTGCATATAATAAATGTTGGCAACATCTTATATGTACTATATTGGAGTGGTGGTTGTTTCACTAGTGAAATAGGGTATGCTCTTTAGAGAAGCCACTAGTATATCATCTCTCTAAGCCAAAACAAGAGGACTTCCTCCATTAAAGGTAAAAAAACCTAGTTTCTCAAAGTAGCTATAAGGATAGAATGAAATAACATTCTATATGATTGGGAAGAAACCCTAGCAACAAGTATCCATGGTTGAGAAAACCTACCAAAAGGAGGTGTGGATTAGGCTCTTGGAGAGGGTGATACCAATTTTTTTGTTCTTCTAATTGGTGATGTAGAACTTCTATTTCTTCTTGTTTAATTAAAATATGATAATTCAACAAACTAAAAGTTGCCTTTTGAAGAAACTCTATTTTGTATTCTTGGCATAAAAACCTGTAGGACTAATCTAGAATCAGAGTGATTAGGGTTGCCAATTTTTTAAATAATTTTCTCTAATGGTTCCAGTTGATAAGATTAGTACCGATCTTCTTAATAAATGATATAAATCTCACCAAAGTGGTCCCACGGATGTACCAAAAATTGTTATCACATGAATTGCACCATGTTGAAATTAGTTCAACATTCCAATGACATGATGGGAATTATATCAAGGTGTGGGACCTTGTTGTTGAGATTAGACCTCTAGAGAAGTTTGGATCCTTCATAATATATATGTAGAGTTTTGGCCAAACCCAACATAGATGAACCCTACAAACTAACCCTAATCTAACAAATTTTGAGGGAAAAGGGAGAGATAAGTACATGAAATGAAAGGTGATGTGCCAAGATTTAGATTTGTACTCCCTTTGCTCACAACAACACATGGAATCTATAGAATATTTGTGAAAAGATTCACACATGTCTCTATTCTACTAACTCCTATAAATAGATATGGAGGTAAATAATTTTTCAAGCACTAAGAGGGAAGAAGAGATCCATAGATAGTCCCTACAAAAAAGTTTCACACAACATACATACCCAAAAATTATTAAATTTCATTCAAACATAGATGTAAGAATATTTACATAATATGTTATAAGTGAGAAGAACTGAAATGCATTTTTTATTGATTTAAAGGTATTAACCAATTACAATTATAGAAAAATGAATAAATTACAAGGCTCTAGTATGAACTAAAAAGGAAATACTTTCAAATGAGGTTTAAATAGATAATATCCCTAAAGGGAGACATGTAAGATGTTGGAAGGATGTAGGAAACCCTAGTTGTAAAACCCACTAGTGAAAAGCAAACAAGTGTCTAGTTACACAAAAAACTTAATATTAGCATTCATTTATTTCATATAAAATTTAATATATCATACAAAAATTCTCTTACTTTTCTATAAAATTTATCTCATTTTCTCTAATTGATTATATCCTATGTTTATTATATCAAGGCAAAATTAAGATCTATAAATGTGGCCAATAGCTATATGCAACTCTACCATAAAAAATAGGGCTTAAATGAATACCTTTATACATAAATGAATTAAATATTGTTGAGGCTTATCATTTTACATATTAATGTGAATTTTTAGATGACAATGGCATTATTGTTGTTAAGACTAGGCTAAGATATCAACTACAATATTATGTAGGTCATTCAAAAATACATACAATTTAGCAATAGCCTCTATAATACAAGAGTGAGTAGGGAAAAAAAGATGAGATAAGCCAATTAGGTAATTTTTTATTTGTGATGAGGTCAGTCTAGAGATGGTAGGAGTAGCATAATTCCATTTAAACATCATTTTTGGTTGTGATGGTTACGATATTGATACCCATAATTCACATGGTTTGAAGGTAGAGACACCTAGTCCATCCATGCTTATTGGTATCACTTTCATGGTACTTGTTCCATCCATAACCACTAGTCTTATGGGATCAAACATTACCTTTTTTACATGTCTTCTCCATTGATGAAGTGTGTGTACCAATGGATAAGTTTTTGTTCCTATATTTTGATGATTAATTAGGCCACTTCCTTTAGTTAGTTTTGGGATAACAATTTTAATGTTAGAAAGCAATATTAAATAGATAGATTTTAAAAGTATCATAAAATATAAATTTTGTTGAACTATATTAAAATTTGATTTATTTGACATCTCTAACGAGAGTGATGTTTGTCATAAAATTGCATGAATGTTTGCCTCAAAATCTATTGAATTTTTATATAATACTATGAAAAATAGAGAGAAGATCTATTATAGTGTAATAGTGCTTATTAATAGTTCACAACTGCATGTTGTAGGTTTCTCAATGGAATTTATCTACCTCTACAATAGATAAAGAACTATGCAATCTATTATGTTGATATATGTGTAAAATAAAATCTTGAGCTCAAGAGTCTTTTGTAGAAATCTTGAGAACATAAAAATATTAATGCATTGTTAATCAAATACAAGTTTAGGCCTTTTGCAATGGGTATCTCATTAGCCACATAAAATTATTGGTCAAAATTGTTAAATTTAGTGATCAGATTTAATGCATAGAAAATTAATTCAAAATCAGACATAATAACACAACAGATACCCTGGGAAAACCCTCCTCTTGAGGGAGAAAAACCCAGCAGCATTATATCTCTTATATATTGAAACAATAATAGAGTCTCCTTTACAATAGAGGCCAATATGAATGCTTATAGCATGCACATCAATCCGATGCAATATACTAACACAAGAGACAATCTGATAAAGATAATCTCAGCCAACAATAATATCGAACTCCTCTTGATGAACTCGATCTGCCTTATATAGAATTCGCACTAAGAATGATAAGATGAAGTATATCGAATGAAATGAATGAATGCCAAACAAAGAAGTTCCATTGAGTATATATACACCATGAATAGAAGAGTCATCTCTTTCCAAAAGCAAGTCGGCCTTTATCAAGAATCATGCCTCCTTCATGAGATTGCATCACTTCAAGGTCGGCCTCCAATAACAAATGTATCTCTTTATTATTCGTGCCTCTTCACTAATCATAATGTCGGCTTTAACAAACAAATTGCATCTCCAATAAATCATGCCTCATCAAGAATTGATGTCTCTTATAAATTAAATAGCCTTGAGCTATTATTTAATTTATCATCATTAAGTAAAGGATATTGGCTGGAAGTAGAGACCAATGTTTTACATGAACATCAACACTCCCTCTCAGCTAGGGAGAATACTTCCAGCTACACAAGACATATCACCTCAACATGATGTCTACCACAATGGATACAACCAAATGTGGAAAGGAATAATATCACATCAACATGATATCAACCATAATGGCTACAACCATATATGGAATGTACAAGTGCTCATCACTTGCGTGATGTTGTCACCTCAACATGACTTTCACCATGGCTCTCCTAGAGGGTGAAAACACAAGTACAAGAAAATCATCATGGACTCTCTCACGTGATGTTGTCATGGAGTCATATACATGACATCCACCATGACTCTCTCAAAGGGTGGAATCAAGGGATTTCGCCTCGAACTTCTCTTATCGAGAAGAACTCATTAATCAAGGGATTACACCTTGAACTTCTCTCACAAAGAAGAACTCATTAGTCAAGGGATTTCACCTCAAACTTCTCTCACAGAGAAGAACTCATTAGTCAAGGGATTTCACCTCAAACTTCTCTCACAGAGAAGAACTCATTAGTCAAGGGATTTCACCTCGAACTTCTCTCACAGAGAAGGACTCATTAGTCAAGGGATTCCACCTCGAACTTCTCTCACAGAGAAGAACTCATTACAGAGGATCATTGATATTGAGACTCTTTCTCAATTAAGGATGGATTCTCCACCATACCAAGCTTATCTCGAAAGTACACAAAATTTATTCTAGAGAGAGGCTTGGTGAGAATGTCTGTCGTCTACTCATCAGTGTTGATATACCTCAACTATATAGCCTTCCTCAATACCATATCTCTGATATAGTGGTATTTGATCTCAACATGCTTGGTTCTGTCATGAAACACATGATTGAAAAAAATCTTCACACAACTCTGGTTATCACAATGAATGATATTAGGCTCCATTTATTTTCCAAACAATCTTGCAAGGAGCTTATGAAGCCACACTGCTTCCTGAGCTTCCATACAAGCTGCAATATATTATGCCTCTGTTGTACTCAATGCTATAGATGACTGCTTCTTGTTGCACCAGGAAATCCTAGCAAATCCCAAATTGAAGCAACATCCAAAGGTGCTCTTCCAATCTAAGACAATCCCTGCCCAATCAGAATCAGTATAACCATACAACTCCAAGTCTGCATCTGAAGAATATCTCAACCCATATCTAATTGTGCCACTCAAGTATATTAGGATATGTTTATCTGCAACAAGATGTATCTGTCTCAGTTCACACATGAACTGACTAAGTGTACTCATAGCATAACAGATATCTAGTCTAGTGTTAACTAGATACATCAAGGACCCAATCAGTTGTCTATACATTATAGGATCCACCAAGTCTAAACTAGTTGCAACCTCCTTCAAGTTATGTAGGTTGGTCTCCATAGGTGTAGACATGGATTTGCAATCCATCATACCAAACCTCTTAAGTACATCAATGGTGTACTTCCCTTGACTCAGAATCATCTCATCTGGTTTCTGCCAGATTTCTAAGCTAAGGAAGTAGTGCATAAGTCCAAGGTCTTTCATCTCAAACTCAGAGGCCAACTCTTTCTTACATTTGATGATTAGGTGCTCTTCTCCAAGAAGAATCAAATCATAAACATATAAAACCAAAATCAATGCTTCACCATCAATTACCTTAAAGTACATGTTAGAGTCAACACCATTCTTCAAGAAGCCCAAATTTGATAGATAACGATCAATTATTTCTTACCATGCACGAGGAGCCTACTTAAGACCATACAAGGCCTTCTTCAACTTGCAAACATGAGACTCCTTCCCATGTACCTTGAACCCATCAGGTTGCTCAATATAAACTTCTTCCTTGATTACACCATTTAGAAAAGTCATCTTCACATCCATTTGATGAATCTTCCATTCTCTAGAAGCAGCAATGGCAATGATAGTCCTAACAGAAGTATAGCGAGCAACAGGAGCAAAAGTTTCTTCATAATCAACTCCCTCTTTCCGAGAGAACCCTCGAGCCACGAATCTTGCCTTGTACTTTTGTATGCTCCCATCAGTTGCATGCTTGATCTTGAAGAGCCATTTTGAAGATACCACAGATTTTCCTTCGGGTCTAGGAACAATGTCTCAAACATCATTCTTGAGAATTGATTAGTACTCCTCTGACATAGCATCTCTCCAAACCTGTTGACTAGAAGATTCCTCCACACTAGAAGGCTTAGACTCAATAATCTAACTCATCAAGGCAACATAACTAGAGAACTTATGTGGCCTTTTACTTTCTCTAAATGTACCTCTAGGAGTTGTGAACCTTTCACCCTCTTGCATAGTTTTCCTAGCCCAAAGAGGTCTCTTTCTTCTAATCACAATATCGGTAGGCCCATCAATAGGTTCCAAGGGCTCAATTGGATCAAGATCTTCCTTTGGTTCTGAAGTCTCCCTCTGAATCTGAGGAGTATGGTCAACTTCCATATCCTAAGGAGACTCATCATAGTCAATCTCCACATGAGTTCCCTTGGATCTTATAAATGCAACATCTTCCTCAAATGTGACATCTCTACTGATTTCAATCAATTTCTAACCTGGAACATATATCGTGTAGGCTTTTGATGTCTCATTGTAGCCCACAAATATTCCCTTCTTTCCAAAAGGCTCCAACTTAGTTCTCTTTTCTTTTGGAACATGAACATAGACAAGTCATCCAAAGATCCTCAAAGACTAACCTCAGGCTTCTTCCCTATAAAGGCTTCTTCTGAAGTCATATTCTCCAAGACCTTGTGAGGACTTCTATTTTGAACATATACTGCAGTCCTAAAATCTTCTGTCCATAAGAAGGTTTGTAGATCTTGGTCATGAATAATGGCTTTCACAGCTTCCACAATTGTCCTATTCTTTCTCTCTGCAACACCATTCTATTGAGGATTATAGGGAACACAAAACTCCCTCTTAATCCCAACATCAACACAGAAATTTCAAAAGCTACCAGAGGTGTAGTCCCCTCCATTATCAGATTTGAGGATCTTGATTATTTTATCGGAAAGATTCTCTACAAGAGCTTTGAACTCCTTGAACCTTTCTAACACTTCCTTAGACTCTTTATATTTCAAAAAATAAATCCAAGTCTTTCTAGAGTGGTCATTAATAAAAAGAACACAATACAAGAAACCACTTGAAGAAGGAATAAACATAGGTCCACATAAATGAGAATGAATAAGGTCTAAAATACTCTTAGATCTACTTTCTCTACTATGGAAAGAAGATTTTGAATTCTTACTCATAGCACATCCTTTGCAAGTTCCTTCATGCTCTTGATTGAACTTAGGAAGTCTCGTGACCATCTTCTCCATGATAGGTAAGGCTCGGAAGTGAAGGTGATCCAATCTTCGATGCCAAAGATAACATAGGCTTGAAGAATCATGAACTAATGCTTGTAGAGGACGTGCACATAGCCTATAGAGGCTTTCATGTCTAACACCAATTACTTGAGTATCCTTGAAATTGGAATTCTCCATCCACACAAGAACTTTTCCTTTGGAGAAGGCAACTTGATATCCTTTATCTTCTAGAGCTAAAATGGAGATGAGATTGCGCTTGATTCCTGGAACATAAAGAACATCTCTCAACTAAAGCATAATGTTGAAATCCAAATGAAGAGTAGAGGTCCCAATCCCTTTCACGAAGTAGCCAGCATTATCTTCGATAATAACTTGTTCAAAAGAATCTTTCTCCACCAAACTTGATAAGTGCTCCTTAAATCTAGTGATGTGTCGAGAAGCACCATTTCCAATCAACCAAGTGTTGGTATATGTAGGTACATTGCTTGACAATGCTAAATAGAACAATTATTCACATGAATCCTTCTGCAGAGAAGCATCATCAACATTTGCAACGGTGGCTTGTTGCTTAGGTCTAGTTGGACAATGCTTAGCAAAGTGGCCAAACTTATCACACCTTAAGCATTGAATCTCGGACATGTCTCTCTTCTTCTTGGAGGCGGGTGTATCATCAATTCCCTTATCTTGATTCCTCTTGAAGAACCCTTTCTTTCCATCTTTTCCTTTCTTCTTCGAAGCATGGGAGGTGAGAACATGAATATCTTCATTCTTTGAACTTTGACCAACGCCTCTAGCCATCAACCTTGATTCTTCTTGAATGCAGTCTACCCTTAGATGATCAAACTTATTCATTTTTTATCTTGCACTAATTCCCTGAATGTAGGATTCCCAAGACAAAGGAAGACCATTGAGAGCAAGCATAGTCAAGTCTTTGTCGTCAACCATATGGCCAATTGTCGAGATCTAATCTCTCAAATTTAAAATCCTCATGAAGTATGCAATCACCAATTCTCCTTTCGCCATCTTCACATGGTGTAGTTGTTGCTTTAGTGCAAGTGCCCGGCTAGTATTGTTGATTTCGTACATTTCTTCTAATGTTTAAAACATGTCTCTTGTCGTCTTCAACTTAGAGACAATAGGAACGATATGATTCTTAACGGAATCAATCAATATTTTCATTGCCTTGATATCTTTCTTCTTCCACTGCAACTTCTCTTCTTCCTCCTCAAGTTCAAGAACACTGGATTCCACAAACTCACCCAAGTCATTCTCTTGCAAGGTGAGCATGATCTTGAATCTCCATGATGTGAAGTTGGATGCTCCCTCAAGTCTATCCTCAATCTTCAAACTATTCACCATCTTGACTAAGGTAGGGATAGACAAAGAAGTATAAATAAGAGAATAGAGTATCACTATAAGAAAAAATTTGATCACAATCTTCTCAAACCCGCTCTAATACCATGTTAAATTTAGTGATCAGATTTAATGCACAGAAAATTAATTCAAAATCAGACATAATAACACAACAAATACCTTGAGAAAAACCTCCTCTTGAGGGAGAAAAACCCAGCAACAATATATCTCTTATATATTGAAACAATAATAGAGTCTCCTTTACAATAGAGGCCAATATGAAGGCTTATAGCATGCACATCAATCTAATGCAATATAATAACACAAGAGACAATCTGATAAAGATAATCTCAGCCAACAATAATATCGAACTCTTCTTGATGAACTCCATCTTCCTTGTATAGAATTCGCACTAAGAATGATAAGATGAAGTATATCGAATGAACTGAATGAATGCAAAACAAAGAAGTTTCATTGAGTATATATACACCACGAATAGAAGAGTCATGTCTTTCCAAAAGCAAGTTGGCCTTTATCAAGAATTGTGCCTCCTTCATGAGATCGCGTCACTTCAAGGTCGGCCTCCAATAACAAATGTATCTCTTTATTATTTGTGCCTCTTCACTAATCATAATGTCAGCTTTAACAAACAAATTGCACCTCCAATAAATCATGCCTCATCAAGAATTGATGTCTCTTATAAATTAAATAGCCTTGAGCTATTATTTAATTTATCATCATTAAGTAAAGGATATCGGCTGGAAGTAGAGACTGACGCTGTACATGAACATCAACAAAAATATACTAGTAGTAAATTAGGTGATTATGATTTTCAATTAGTATTGATCAATTGTTCTTTAATAGGATGGGCCCAACTATCATTATAGTCACACAATTTCTAGTCTATCATATTTTTTGATAAGGTGAGTTTTGTTACATAAAATAAGATTGATTCCTATGGTGAGAGAGAGCTTCATTTTCCTCATTGATCAATATAGTTTGGACAAAGTAATGAGAACCAAAAATAAAAAATAATGATTCTTTTTATGTTAATATGTAACTAATTTCATCCAGTTTGATTCTTTTTAGATCTTGTTATTGTTTCTAATTGATTCATTTACCAAGCTAAAGTGAATTCACCAAGCTCTCTAAATCATTTGGGTTATAATTGAATTATAATTATTTGTTTCCCCATATTTTTTAATTTAATTATTACTTGATATATTTAGGGTCCTTTGAGAAAATCCATAGTGTGCATGTTCACTATTTGGATGAATCATGCTTTAAAGGATGAATGGGTTTTAAAAATGACACTCATTTTTAGTCTCAAAATCATAATACTTTCTTAACTAATGTGTATCATTGAACTTTGAAACCCCACACTAGCTAAACTAAGGAAAATCATAAATAAATAAAAGACGAAAAGATGAAGCTAGTGTTTCTAGTTGGACTTGTATTATGTAAAAGGCATACAAACGTGATTTATTTAATTTTGGAAACTTTGGCATTCAAATGTGTTAAGTGTCAAGTTGTGTTAGCTATTTTGTTTTCTTTGGTTGTAGATTTGTAGATCTAAATGTTTTTGCAACACTATGGGAAATGACTTAATTTGAAAATATGAGTTTTAATTTCTCATTTCTAATCACCAATGATGTCCATGTGGATGTGTGTATGTGCTAATTCCATTTAGAATATCTAGAGGGTCCCAATAACCTTAGAAAAACTATGGGAGTAAGTTCTACTTATTTTTACTTTTTATGCCAATTAACTTTCAATTGATTAACAAGAAGAGGAAAATTGATAAATTGTATCATAATTAGGAATTTTTAATGATATATTTATAGAGGATATTGAATGTGTAATATTTAATACCATCCTATATCTATAACTATAAAATTTAGGCATCTATTGTCTATAATTTTTGTGGCCAATCCTCCCAAGGTAAATGGATATCTCTAATGATATAGCTAAATAAATATTAGTTACATGTTCAATACATGGTGGAAAATATATTGTATAAAAATTATCAATTTTAATTTATCATTCAAGGAAAAAGCTTCAAGAAATATAAAGTCATGTTAACAATAACCAATTCATACCAGCTTCATAAATTATAGTAGATAGATTGGAGGAATGCTAGTTTCTTTTAGATCAATTGGAAGTAGGATTTCAATTTCTCAAATGTAACACATTTATTAAATTGTTTGTATGTCATCATATTAGATATGAATGATATATAAAAACTATTAAATTACTTTCTCCATTTTTAGAACTTGGATTCTATTATAAATGGTAGTAATACTTTACTTTGTAAGTCATGGAGTTTCTACACCCCTAGAATGCACAATGAAATCTTAGAGATAATTTTTTGTATGCATTGAGCCTCTATGGAATATACCTAAGGGAAAGAGTTGGGGATACAAACTAATGGTGAAAAGTATGACTTGGCCTAGTGTAGGTGGTCCCTAACAATAGATTAGGAGTAGCATAAATTAGTTGTAGGTAGTGATAGTCAAGTCAATCCAAGTACTATCTTTAAGGGTAACTTGTGATAAGAAAATAATACGTGTTGATCAAACAATTTCCTTCATAACCCCATGAGAGAAAAGCATGCATACAAGCTTATAGAATAACCATAATGGAGATATAAATTACATACCACAAGATAACACAATATGTACCTTGGAAAACCCTGAAGAGGGAAAAAACCTAGCCTCCAAAAGCATCCACACTTAATGTCTTATTTAATAACGAAAAAATGTTAAAATCACTTATAGAGTCTCCATAAAGAATTCTAAAATATAAAGCTCCTCCAATTCATATTCCATGTGTCCAAACATGTATCCACACATCCTATGTCATGCTTCACATATGCAATCAACAAGAGATATCAATACAGTGATAACCACTCCAACCAACCAACATCAACCACTAAACATGTGTTTGATTTTATAGAATCAAGTTCACACAAAAAAACCAAGTGGTAAGGTAAAACCATGTGCCTCAAAACCATTGAGCCCAATGTGATGTCCCCATCATACAGGAGTAATAAGATAAATATATGTTTTAATACATTTGCATTTTTCAAATAGATAAAATATATACATATATCTATATATATATACATACATATATAAAAATATATGTATACATATATATATAGAGTTGCATGTAAATATAATATATCCATCGCTTATATGTATACTAATCAGTTGATAAACAACTAAGGAGAGAACGAATCAAGCAAGGAGACAAATTTAGTCACAAACAAACGCTAGTCAAGAATGGACACTATGGAACCGATAAAGACACGTCCCTTGAGCACCTCGTCTATATCAAGTGGGATGCAAAGAGGAAGAAGGCATTAGTGAGAAAAGGAGTAAAGGTTAGAAACCAGTGAACCAAGAAAAAAGGCAAGTAAATAATTTAGAAATCGACGTCAAAAGGTAGTGAGTAATTCAAAGATATCATCAAGTGAAATAACAAATACACACACAGGGCCATGGTAATAAAAAAGAAGACAATAATAGAGGATAGCAATCAAGGGAAGACATCATTGAAAATAAGAAGACACTTATAGACCACACAGATATTGATCGTCCAAGAAGAAGAGTACGACTCTTTGTCGGGCTGAGACTCTTCAAGAACACACAGGCACACGGCTAATCATATATGTATTACTTAAGGAAATCAATTAGATTGATCATAGCAGAAAACACCACCAATAGCTAATTCAGTTTGAAGGCACGTGATCTAGAAACAACGCCAAAATAAACATTCAGATTTTTGCTACTATAACTACAAACTATAAGCAGTACTCTCCAAATATTGAACAAAAAGAATTTTATTATTCAATTCCACCTCTTCAAGATCGATATCCATATTGAGACCTCTAATTAAAGCATTATCTTTGAAATAAACAATTAAGATTCATTGACTATTCTGGAATTGGTGGATTTTAAGTTAAGTGTTCTTCAATTAAATAAGGGAACATCATAGTGGTATTAGAGCATCGGTCTTGCCAACCTATTGGAGAAAAATAATGCAAACCTACCACAAAAAGGGAATCATGGCCAATTATCTGGCTCAAGAACTTAAAAACTTCATGGAGCAAACCAATGAGAAATTTGAGAAGACCAATCAACTAATTCTCTAGACTCTTCAAAATTTGAATAGCCACAACACTCAAGAAAGAACCAATCTAAGGAAAGAAATGCAATCAAACCATTTAGAAAATGAATATTCAACCCAAAGTTCCTCACTAAGACCAACCATGCCTCCTTTCCTTCCAAGTGAAAATGTCATAGAAGAAATAGAAGAGCCAAATTCATATAGTGTAAAAGACATTGTGCTTATGTATGTCGAGTTAGACCCTGCAAATCAAAAGATCGTACCTTTCATGGAATATTCTGAAGTCAAAACCCAAGCCAACACAAGCAGGAGGAAGAATCAGGCCAGCAAAGACCTTAGAGCCTGGATTAATAAGATGACATTACCTTATTTTGTCAACTCTGGGAAGACCACTGCACAGTCATGGGTTCAAAAGCTTGATACTTATCTTTCCCTCAGCCCCATGACCAAAGAGAATACCATCGAATTTGTTGTCCTACACCTATCAGGGATAGCTCACGATTGGTGGCACCATGGACTCATCACCCAAGGTCATTGAAATATAATGCATTAATAGATTCGATCAAAGGCATCTCCACTGGTATTTCAAGGAACTCGTCCAACTTAAGCAACATGGAATTGTGGAGGAATATGCAAATGACTTCCAAAAGATAGCTGTCATGGTCCCTGACCTACCTCAAAGAAGGCTTACCTATCTATTCATCGAAGGACTCAAGAAACCAATTAAGAACATAATAAACCCATAGAACCCCAAACCGTGGAGGAGGCAATTCAAAGGAAAACTAAAGGGACAAGAAATTATTGCCTTGGTGGATAATGGGGCTTCCCATAACTTTATCAGAAAAGGTTTAGTATCAAAGCAAAGATTGGAGGCTCAAAACTTCAATGGTTTCAAGGTAAAACTTGCAAATGGAGCCACAAATCAATGCTCAAAGATCATCCCTCAACTAGAGATCACCTTGGATGGACATACCATAAGAGGGGATTTCTATGTTGTGAACCTAAAAAATGATGTGATTTTAGGGATGCCTTGGATAAATTCCCTAGGGTTCTTTACCATGGATAACCCAAACTTAGAAATCTGCTTCAAGCACAATGGGAAAGAAGTTACACTTAAAGTACTACCAAATGGGTCTCCCAAGGTGGTGCCATGCAAAAGGATTAAAGAATTGTAAGGCACGACCAAGGGGAATGGATAGCACAATGCATGCTACTAGATAAATCACCTTCTCATGAGCAATAAATTCACATAGATATCCAACCTATTCTAATGAGACACAAGAAGATTTTTGGAGACATCCCCCTGGGTCTACCTCCAAAAAAGGGGATTTGAGTACTCAATAGAATTGGAAGAAGGAGCAAAACCGATGATCACCACCCCCTATAGCCATCCTTGAATATTCAAAGAGGAGATTGAGAAGACCATTCAAGAGTTGCTAGAGATGGGACACATTCAACCAAGTAATAGCCCCTTTGCATCATTCATAGTGCTAGTCAAAAAGAAAGATGGCACTATGTGAATGTGTATCGATTACAGGGCTTTAAACCAAAAAATATTAAGAATCAATATCCAATCCCAAGGATAGATGAGTTATTGGATGAACTCCATGGAGCAAGATACTTCTCCAAAATTGACTTATGGTCAAGATACCATCAAATCTAAATGAAAAAGGAAGATTTACCGAAAACAACTTTCTGGTGTCATTATGGGCATTTTGAATTCTTAGTCTTACCCTTCGACCTCACCAACGCCCCAACTACCTTCCAATCATGCATGAATCACATTTTCTGCCAACAACTAAGGAAGTTCTTATTTTATTTGATGATATCTTGATCTATAGAAAAACATAGGAAGAACATCTCCAACATATTGAAGAAGTCTTAAACATTTTGGAATCAGAATCCCTTTATGCAAAGATGTCAAAATGTGAATTTGGACTGGAAGAAATACTCTACTTGGGACATAAAATCAATGTAGAAGGAGTGAACATGGATGAGGAGAAGATTAAGGCCATCAAAGAGTGGCCTAGACCAAAGACCTTGACTCAACTAAGAAGCTTTGTGGGATTATGCAGCTATTATAGGCATTTTGTAAAGGGCTTCTCCAAGATAGCCGCTCCCCTCACAGACTTGACAAAAAATGGGGCCTTTGTGTGGAATGAACAAGCACAACAAGCCTTTGAACAACTCAAGGAAGCCATGAGCACCTGCCCTATCCTTTCCATTCCCGACTTCACACTACCCTTTGAGCTACAATGTGATGCCTTAGGAGAAGGAATTGGAGTTGTCCTCATGCAAAAGAAACATCTAATAGCTTTTGAAGCTACAAGCTGACTGAGACCGAGAGGCACTACTCCATTTATGAAAAATAGATGTTGGCTATTATGCACACTCTAGCCAAGTTCAAACAATACCTAGTTTGTGGAAAATTCATCATTAGAATAGATCACAATAGTCTATGATTCTTCATGCATCAAAACGATCTTAATGATCGTCAACAAAAGTGGGTGAGTTGAGTTCAAGCCTATGATTTTGACATAGAATATGTTAAAGGAACCAATAATGAAGTGGGATATGTGTTATCCAAGCACCCCTACCTCAACACCATCACAAGCATTTCAAAGGACTGGAAAAATGACATTATTACCGAGTATGCCAAAAATGCACAAGCCTTTGGTATTTTAGAAGAAAGAAAGCCAAATGAAGAATACAAGATATGGGATGATCTTATCATATATAAGGGAAGGATACTTCTTGTTCCCCACTCAAATATAAAGAAAAAAATTATCAAGGAATTCCATGATAGCCCTCTAGCCGACCACCAAGGATACTACAAAACTTATAAACAAATTGGAGAGAAGTATTCATGGAAGGGATTAAAAAAAGATGTTCTCAAACATGTACAAGAATGCATGACTTGTCAGCAAAATAAAGTGGAACAAAGTCATCCTACAGGTCTACTACAATCACTACCCATTTGCAACCAAAAATGGGAAAGTATCTTGATGGATTTCATAACCAGATTGCCCAAGATACATGGAAAAGATAGCATTTATGTGATAGTGGACAGACTTATTAACCACTTCTTTACAATTTCATTGGAATACAAAGCATTGTAGATAGTAGAATTATTCTTTAAGGAAGTATTCCGTCTACATGGGATACCCAAAATAATCATCAGTGACCAAGATAGAAAATTTCTTAGCCAATTTTGGCAAGAAGTTTTTCGACTAGTAGGAACAAATCTAACTCCAAGCACAAGTTACCAACCACAGACAGATGGGGAAATTGAGATAGTTAACAAATGGATAGAAGGTTACTTAAGAAATTATGTCACGGGTCAACAAACCGCATGGATAAAATGACTACACATGGGCGAGTATTGTTATAATACCACCCACCACATGTTAATTGGAATGAACCCCTTCAAGGCCCTATATGGATATGAAGCCCCTTCCTTTGGAAATTTGGTCACCCAAGAAAGCAAGGTACAAAGTGCACAGGACTTCATATAGAAAAATATCAACCTCATGAAGACCCTTAAGGAAAATTTGCAACAAGCCCAGAACCAGTAGAAAATCTATGGTGACCAACACCGCATAGAAAGGACATTTGAAATTGGAGATCTAGTTTTTTTGCGGCTACAACCATATAAGCAAACATCAATAAAAAAGAGAGTGGTTGAAAAGCTAAAGGCACGTTTCTATGGTCCTTACAAAGTTATAAGAAGAGTGGGTGAGGTAGCTTATGAGGTAGAGCTACCAAAGCACAACAAGATCGATAATGTCTTCCATGTATCCAGGCTTTAAAAGGTCCTTGGGTAGCAAGTCATCCCTTGCACTAAGTTACCTCCTCTAGATGAGGAATGGCAACTTACTTTAGAACCAAAATTTATCCTAGACACCAGAGAAAGGAAATTAAGAAACAGGATCATTACCAAGTCTCTAATCAAATGGAGGGGACTTCCTAAAGAAGATTGTATATGGGAAAGAGAAAAAACTATTAAGGCATTTAAGGATAAACAAATTCAAGATGGGCAAATCATGATGGCCATTGACTAGAACAAGAAATTAACTTTTGGATGTAATATCTTTAAAATAAGTTAATAAGACATTCTTCATGCACAAGGACATAACTTGAGGATAGTATGCAATATTAGATTACAATACATGTAAGATCTTAAGGATGGATACACCAAAATATAGGGTATCCATAAGGCTTGAGAAGTGAAAAGCTCACTTCCAGGATTATAAGGCTAGATACACTTAAGAATCAGGTATCTAGAAGGCTTGGAAGAGATGCTACAATCTTTTCTAGGATTCTAAGGCTGGGTACACTTAAGAGTAAGGTATTCAAAAGGCCTGGGAAGAGATGTTACAATCTTTTCCTAGGATTTTAAGGCTAGGTACACTTATGAATAAGGTATCCAAAAGGCCTAGAAGATACATCACAGTCTTTTCTAGGATTATAAGGCTAGATACACTTTAAAATAAGGTATCCATAAGGCCTAGAAGAGATGTTATAGTCTTTTCCAGGATTATAAGACTGGGTACACTTAAGAATAAGGTATCCAGAAGGCTTGGAAGAGGTGTTACAATCTTTTCTAGGATTATAAGGCTAGATACACTTAAGAATAAGGTATCCAAAAGGCCTGGGAAGAGGTGTTATAACCTTTTCCTAGGATTCTAAGGCTGGATACACTTAATAAGGTATCTAGAAAGCCTGGGAAGAGATGTTACAATCTTTTCCCAAGATTTTAGGGTTGGATACACTCCATAATGAGGTATCCAGAAGCCTTGGAAAGAGATTAAATGTAACAAGGTGTTACAATATTTTTCTAGGATGAAGACAACGGTACCGCCCAAGAACATCAAGAGATTAAGGAAGAAAAGAGTTATAAGGTTGCTTAAGGACAAGAAAAGTCAAGCGGGGGAGACTTGTGATGTCCCCATTATACAAGAGTAATTAAGATAAGTATATGTTTTAATAAATTTGCATTTTTCAAATAGATAATATATATATATATATATATACATATATATAAATATATGTATACATATATATATATATATATATATATGTATACATATAAATATATATATATACATATGTATAAATATATGTATACATATATACAAATATATGTATAAATATATGTATACATTTATATAAATATATATATATATAGTTGCATGTAAATAAAATATATTAATTGCTTATATATATACTAATCAATTGATAAACAACCAAGGAGAGAACGAATCAAGCAAAGAGATAAATTTAGTCACAAACAAACACTAGTCAAGAATGGATGCTATGGAACCCCTAAAGACACATCCCTTGATCACCCTGTCTATATCAAGTGGGATGCAAAGAGGAAGAAGGCATCAGTGAGAAAAGGAGTAAAGGTTAGAAACCAACGAACCAAGAAAAAAAGGCAAGTAAATGATTTAGAAATCAACGTCAAAAGGTAGTGAGTAATTCAAAGATATCATCAAGGGAAATAATGGATCCACACAGAGAGGGCCACAGTAATAAAAAAGAAGACAAGAATAGAGGATAGCGATCAAGGGAAGACATCGCTGAAAATAAGAAGACACTTACAAACCACACAGCTACTAATTGACCAAGAAGAAGAGTACTCTTTGCCAGGCTGAGACTCTTCAAGAACACATAGGCACACGGCTAATCATGTCCATATTACTTAAGGAAATCAATTAGATTGATCATAGCAGACAACACCACCAATAACTAATTCACTTTGAAGGCACACAATCTGGAAATGGTGCCAAAATAGACATTCGTATTTTTGCTACTATAACTACAAACTATAAGCAACACTCTCCAAATATTGAACATAAATACTTTTATTAAATTCAAGTCTGCCTCTTCAAGATCAATATCCATATTGAGACCTCTAATTAAAGCGTTATCTTTGAAATAAACAATTAAGATTCATTGACTATTTTGGAATTGGTGGATTTTAAGTTCAGTGTTCTTCAATTAAATAAGGGAACATCCAAAATTTAATTTTTGGTACTAATTTTCCAAATATTAAACATTTTTCTTATGGGCAACCACACATATAAAATATCTAACCAATATCACATACAACTTTATAAGTGGGTCCAAATAAATGTTTTATGTGGCTAAACACATGACCTAAAGGTGCATCATAAATAATTTTTAATTTTACATGATTAATATAATTATTTCTTGTGCAAGGTATACAACACATTTTTCTTAGCATTTCCCCACTTGTTGTATGCACTACATAAGTGCAAATCAATGAAATACATCCTCATAGCCATTCATGCAACCAAATGAATCTCTAACATGCTCTTGTGCTCCATAAATATACCTACAATAACATCAAAGATGTCCACCATCTCAAGCAAGATCTCTTCTCATCCTCCACCATGCCACCTATGGAAGAAAAGGAACAAGCCAAGGTGAAGATGCACCAATCAAAAGAGCACAAGGCTTAAATCCAAGTTGTAGAAAAGGCTCGAAGCTACTACTAAATGAAGGAAAAAATTCCAAATGATTGGAAATAGAAACCATAAAAATGATAATCATCAATACCATCAAAGGTATCCAAATATTAGTGGAACTCATGCCAACAACATATCCAACCCATAAAATGCAATCACAAGCTATATGTATAACAAATCCATAAAGAACATACACATCTAGGAACTCCCAATGTATGGGGAATACCAAATCTAAAAATGGATCAAGACATACCAAGTCTACCAATTAACATTTAAACCAAAGTATGGTTGACACACATGAAACCAAAACTATTGCATACTCCCTCATAACATGTCACCATAACTCTCTCAAGCCCACCACAACAAACTATGTGAATGTGAACGTCTAAGAAATAGTCATAGAATAAAGAGAGAAGAACTATAAATCATTTCACATAAAATATCATTCTACCAACACCTAAAAGTGCTAAGCTATGTCAAGTAAGACCTCCTTGACAACCCCAAATGAAAATACTTAACAAAACACCCAATTGTTCAATCACCAAGATCAAACAAAACATATGTATCTCATATAACCAACACGAATGCAAACATCTCTAACCAAGGAAGATCAAACTCAAATCCATTCCCAAAACAAGAATAAGCCCAATAACATCTCTTAAATCCTCATAAATGATTGACATAATAAATAAAATCATATGCAAAAGGAGATAAAAATTCCCAAAACTCCTCAAACAAACCCTCTAGAACTAACTAGCATTGCTTAGGATTCATATCCATGAGAAGAAAAAACATAAAATATAATATATATTTGAAAACAAGATGGGAAGTACCTCTTGGATAATTATCCACTAGGTATACCAAGAGTGGGGAATGTGATTTCTCCTCCAAGAACATCCTTCTCTATAGGTCCATCATGAATTCATGTCCATATCCAAATGAAGGCTCCTCAAACTTCTTGCTAAAACCTCTAAAGAGTAACTATCTCAACACATATATCTAAATCCAAGAGAAATCTAACCTTGCCCAAGTACCATGAGCACTTAAAACTGATCAATCCATTCTAAGCTCCAAATACAACACCACACTCTCATGAAGCTCCCAAGCACATGTACAATATACTCAATACCAAGAGAACTGTTCAAATCATTGATGAAGCTCCAACTATGGAATTAGTAATTCATCATGGCATCGTGATCTAACTCTATCATGCTAATACTATAATGTGCAATCAAGAGCCCACAATGACACGACACCAAATATCCTCTCAACCAAGATCACATGTAAAAAAAAAGAAGTCATAAATTGACAACTCAATCAAAGACTAAGAGTTATCCATGGATAACCAAGATGTCAACATATCTAATCACATAAATATAACCATCTCTTTTCAATGAATTTAACAATGTCAAAGAGCTCTCACTATAGAAAACATGATCCAAGAGCTCCTCCATGATACAAAAAACCACTAAAAAGAGCATACATCACCAAGTGATGAATCTGCATCACTACCAAATCTCCCACTGAATTGTGATATTGAGGTCTCTATGACATCATGAAAACCATCTCCTAAATGAAGATCACCCATGGTCCACATACATTCAATTGCAATACAAGAAGCTTCAAAGAATAAAGTAGAACCAAGATATCCAAGCCAAGAAGATACAACCACCATAAAAAAAGCATTGCCAAAATCTCTCACTAAGTTGTGTACTCGAGCTACATTATGACAACATGATAAAAAAACATGCTACAATTTCCAAATGACCACATACAATGTCAAATAGTTAAATCTACATCAACATTGAAGAGAGCTATGGATATACACAATCCACATCCAAGTCATCCGACTGCAACCAGTTGAGTGGCCAACCCACACAACTACATAACTCATATATCCTCAATCAATCCAGCATATAAACTCACCATCACATCAATAACTTGAAAATTGAGATAACCAAGAAGATTTAACTTGTAGATATCAAGACTTAAACACCAGATCACTTACAAACCCATATTTTCAAAACAATCCTCAATTAAGTATCATAATCAAAGTACTAAACAAGCATCTAAGAGATAATAACAACTTCCTAAAATTGAACCACACCACTGCTTATCAACCACATACATGATCATGTCATTCCAATGCTCAAATAAACATAAACATTCATGAAACCATAATCATCACCATCACTATGCTTATAATCAACTCTCATTGAATCAAGACTCCAAGTATCACACACGTATCAAACATGTCCTCAGAGTAGAAGACAACTAGTGTACTTGTCACCATCAAAGTCTCAAATCTAAAACCACGTATAAACCTATATTAGGAAGCACTAAATCTAATATCTAATAGTACTAGATCATGTATGTCTCATAAAAAATACACTCCCACAATTTTTTGCCCTCCAATTCATTTGGATGATCACAAAATTATACCCTGAATCTTATGTTGGACTATAAGTGCTCAAATATGTACAACCCTCCCTCTACACATTAAAGTGAAAAACCACCTAATCCATTGTGTAGTACACTATAAATACTCTCCATGTCTTATTCAAAATCTAAAATCCAATTCCATATGCAAAAGTTATGACCTGTTAATTGATCTAGAGCAATGTTGGCTTCATGGAACCAAATTCTAATAGGGTAAAAGTACAAAGTTGTGTCACACTTTCGAACAACTTATCAACGCAAGTGAATTTAAGTATTTCTAATTACAAATCAATTTTGGTCAAACATATGATTTAGTAAGATTCAGTCTAGCTAAGTTAGATATGTCCACAACTTTTCCAGCTAAAATTGTTGGCTAAATGCATATGTAGCACCACTTTGAGGCTAATTTACCATATATATATATGTTTGAAAAATTTGATGTTTCAACAACTCCTGCTCATGTAAATAACATTTTTTTTAAATATAAAAATACCCTTTTGTAGGTTCATAAGTGTAGTTTTCAAAAAGATATATTTTAATTATTTATATTTTATTTATATTTTAATTAAAAGTAGGTTATCAACACTAAAATATTAGGTTGATTACCATGTCAAGAAAAAATATTAAACTTTATTTAAAAATTTGAAAAAAATACGACGCACTAGATAAAAGAATCTATATCAAGATGGTATATAATTTTTTTCTATTTTAGATAAATAGTTAGTATGAAAATTGGTGTCAAATGGAAACAATTGTGTTTTAATACACACACATTTTATAATTATTTAAAAATATATTTGTCAAAATTGGAAAAAAAATATTCATGCACTAAAGTTTCAAGTTATAAGTACACACAAAAAATCGAAGGAAATAAAATAAATTTTACTATACAAAGATTGACATCTCATGTAACTTCATTTTTAGTATTTTATCAACAACTAAATTATAGTGTCAATTTATAAAAAACTATATTCAAATAGTTTTAAAAAAATAAAAAATATATATAAGCATAAAATATACTAAAAAATACACATTTTATTAGTTCACATCATTTAAAAATTTAAAACATATATGCTACTTTTTAGTGATTCAAGTTTAAAAATTGGATTAGTGTTGGTTGCTTCCTTTATAAAAGTGTGACACAACTTTATATTTTTACCCAATAAAAATTATAAAGTATGTAAACCAAACTTATACCACTACATAGTTCTTAGAAAGAGATTTCCAACAATTTTAAAAAGTTGAAAATATGATATCATGGGTGAAACTTATGCCCCCAAAAGAAAAGTGCTCCAATAGGCTATAAGGGGTCAAAGTTGGTTGTATAGTTGATGTTAGCAAGTGGCAACTGGGCTATGCAAGGGTGGTGGTGGCATGTGGGTGGCACTCAGGTTGTGTTCTAGTGGTACATTTTAAACCAATTTAAAAAATGTTTAATTTTCCAAAATTTAATATTTGTTAAGCTTGCCTGGGTTAGTCTTCCGACCCTACCCAATATGAGGTCTATGGGACTTGCCAACCACAACTTGCTACTTAGGAGCCAACTAGTTGCCAACATGGTTGATATCCTTGTATCAACTATAAGAACCTTGGCTGTTGACACTATTTGTGTAGGGGCAGGGGGGTTTGTGGACCCCCACCCCAAATTAATTTTTTAAAAATTCTTATATGTTATTTAAAAAAAATCTTTTGTTAATTGTAAATTCATATGAATGAGAAGGGGAAAGGGGGATTTATTTATTTATGAAGCCTTAGTGATGAAAATAAGTTGAATTGGTTATATGTTTGCTAAATCTTGAGAGGAGTTTGGCTTTGCAAGTTGGGTTTAATCGCATTGAGGGTTTGGTGGTGGGACTTTCCACAGCCCATAGAGGAGGCTCAACCCTCCTCCATGATTTCTCATTATTTCTTTGGTGTACGATTGATTCCTTTTGTGTTGATTAATCTTTCTTGGCTCTCTTTCATTTTGTGTGGGTGTGACTGCGGCCCTATGCCGGCTGTGATGTCTCGACCCATCTGCATGTGTGTTCTCTAAAGGGTGATCTCTTGTTGATGGTAGGGGATACAAATCCTATGGATGGATCCCCTAATATTCTACCCAAATCTAATGATAATGTTGAAGTGCCTAAATTGTTCTAGGATGTCGTCACTGGAGAGAGAAGCCATTTGCCATAGGGTGCTAAGTTTGACATTGGTGAAGTCATCGGTGAGCAAGGCAATGGAGAGCAAGGACAAGGTAAGCATACCCTAACTTCTCCATTGAAAGTTGTTCTTGTTCCTAACAAAACCCTAGATGGGGCTATTGAACATGAAGATGCTAGACTGGTTAAAACGACAATCTTTTTTGCTGTCGTCAACCCTAGTAGGGTTCTAGCATGAAAATACATGGAAGAATTGTTTAATAATGTTTGGGAAAAGAAACTAGGGTTGCAGTTTTTATTATTGTCGTATGATTCAAAAAGGGTTGTATGTTATATTTTTTAATAATCAAAAATCCCAAATGGAAGTGACTGCAAAGAAATTTTGAAAATGTCAACAATGTGGTCTTTCGTGCCCTGGCATGGAACCTAGAGGCTATGGAGGATGAGGTTTTGGCCCTCTCTAGCCCTTAGTGGATTATTATCAAGTGTGTTCTACCCCACCTTTGGAAATTCTTCCCACTCTTGCTTGAACCGTATGGAACTATTTTGAAGGTTGATGATACCAAATTATCCCTACTCCCACATTATGATGCTCGGGATTTGGTTTCATTACTTTTGGGTATAGATTTGTCGGAGGTGTTGGAAATTAAGTTGAAATCTACAAATGTGATTTGTGAAATTGAAATATTAGGCGGGTTGAATACCTATTATCTTTGCAAGCGCAAAGGCCATATCCAAAGGAATTATCCTATAATAAGAAATAGAACTAGTGCCAAGACCACCCTAGGTGGAAGCTGTAAAAATAAATTGCAACCCTCTGGTCTTCATGGGCAGATGGATAAATATGTAAATGATGTGGTTGGTAGTGAGGAATGAGGCCCTACCCTACAATAACTTGATGAAAAATATACCCTCGCTAATTCCAAATCCAACACTAACAAAAGAAATAATTCTTCGTGAATGGAGAATGCTGAGACAAATAAAAGTAATAAAAATGTTTCGAGAGTGGAAGATAGTTTCTCTTCTCTCTTAAATGAAATCAACAGTAATATAATAAAAGGAAATTATGAGAATCATAAGGGTGGAATAGAATAAATTGATAAAGAACCCATAACAAGTTTAGAACATTTGAAAAATACTCCCAAGTTAAATGCTCAATAGTTGACACTTTTGAAACTTAGGAAATCTAAAGAAATTCAAGGCACTAACCCTAATCCAGGTAAAGAAATTTACACTTTCAACTCTAAATATTTTAAAGAAATCCAAGTGGTGGAACCCCAAACAGAGTCTGAATCTTTGGGAGTAAGAGATGAGTTGCCTCTCTAGGCCTTGGAAGATGGAAATGAAACTTATAACAATGGTTGTTGCTCTCCTTATTAGTTCCTCAATCAAAATGAATTGCCCATTGTTTGCTCAGACTCTGGTTTAGGTGTTACCTAGCCAGATGGTGATGTGAACAAATTGGAAAGGTCCATCTCTTTTAATATTGTTTCCTTTGTAATAAGAAATGAGAAGGTTCATGAAATTTTTGTCCCTTATCTGGCAGTGGATCCTATTAATCCCTTGAGTGGAGTGGTTAGTTCTGACATGTTTTCTTCACAGTCTGGAATGGACTTTGTAGATGAGCTTGGTTTGCTCTCTACTAAGGATACCTTGAAGGAGAAGATAACCCCATGGAAGTTATTGTTAATAAAACCCAAAGATATAGAAAGAAAAAGGGTTTGGAGGCTGGCAGACCCCTCCAAGATAAAGACTCAAACCAACACTAGAAAGATGAGAGAAAGAAGTTGAGTGGAATCCTACCTCCAACTGCCAAGAGGATGGAATCTGAAAATAGACTACCTAAATGTTTTGATAGCTTCAAGACTGATAAAGGAATTTCACCCAGTGATCAGATCTAATGGAGCTAAATTGTATTTCTTGGAATGTTAGGGGGCTTGAGTCCCTTAATAGAAAGCATATTGTAAGAAGATTCTTGATGCAGAAAAAAGATGTTGACTTTGTTTTGTTACAAGAGGTTAAGGCCACTAGCTTTACTTTGGCTACCAGTCTAAGGGTAATATGGAAAGAGGCTTCCCAATTTATGACCAAGCATGAGAGAGGGAAAGGGGGTGCGGTGATTTTGTTGGCTAACAAGTGGGCTCAGTTTGTAGATAGCTATGGGATTTCCCCATGTAACTAGGCTTTCTAGTTAACAATCAAGAAAAAAAGACATTTTCTTTGGAGTCTACACAATTTATGCCCCCAATGACAATAGTGAGAGGATCCGCCTCTAGAACTGGATGAGCACTTTGTAGGACATTCCATGGGTCATTGGTGGAGACTTCAACTTTGTTGAAAGATAAGAGGACAAATGGGGGGGTTTTGGATTTGATTGGAAAGGAAATGGAAGGTTTTATTGGAAAAAAATGAAATCCAAGATGAAGTTAGAAGATCCCATTGAAGGGAAAAAGAAAGATACTTAGGCCATTTGGTATACTTGGTGCAACTCCCAACAAGGTGGCTGAAGAATCTATTGCAGGCTTGATAGATTCTACATTAATAGGTCCTTCTTCTTGGCCTCCCTAGTAAGTGTTGGTTGTAAGGTTGAAGTTTCCCCTTACTCCCTCTCAAATCACCATCCTATAAGAGCTAAATTTTGCCTCAAACAAGTTTCCCCTAAACAGACAGGAGGTCATATTGGCTTTTGCCTCAATACCTGCCTTCTTAAAGACAATGATTGTAAAAGTTCCATTTTGTGTCTAAGACAAATCAACAAATGGATGCATTAGAATCTCTCACATATTAAAAGGTGGAATATAAACACAAAAGGCTGGAAAACCTTGTTTCAAACCATTGGTAAAAAGAGAGCTAAAGACTGCCAAAGAAAAGAGACCCTCCTCCAAGACAAGCTTCTACAGGAAAAATATGATCTACAATTGAATCCTAGGGATAATGCACTCACAAATAGAGTGATTATGGCTAAAATTTCTCTTAGGAAACTTTAGAATACTAAGATTTAGGTAGTAAGAGTTAGAGAAAAAATGAGCTGGCTTGAGAATGGAGATAAGGGTACCAAGTTCTTCTTTAGATACATAAAAGAAAAGCAGGCCAGAGAACAGATTGATCTAATCACTGTAAATGATTCCACTGTAAGCAATCCTGAGGATATAAGGAATCAATTTTTCCTATTCTATAAGAATCCCTTCTCCTCTGATGGAGAGATGGAAGCCAACCTTAAGGCAAGATAATATATTGAAGGAATTATACCTAAAAGGGTTAATGCTAACATGTCAAGAGAACTTGGGAAGGATATTACCATGTAGGAGATCAGGAAGGCTATCCTCACTTAAAAATGACAAATCCTCGGGAGTTGATGACCTCCCTACAAAGTTTTATAAGACCTTTCTGGACTGGGTGTGTGATGATCTCCTTGTCTAAAAGGAAGCATTTGAGAAAGGTTCCCTTGACAACAAAATTAACAAAGGGTTGATCAAATTAGTTCCTAAGGAGGGAGATAGAACCCTAGTTAAAAATTAGAGGCCCATAACTCTGCTCAATGTTTCATACAAGATCTTAGCTAAGATTTTGGTGGATAGGGTGACTCTTTTTCTCCCCTCTATCATTAATTCCACTCAGACTAGCTTTATAAAAGGGAGATACATCCTTGAAATTTTGATCACTAGTTGGGAGGCTTTGAACTAGGCAAAGCTAATAGGACATAATGCTACAATGTTTGTATTAGACTTTGAAAAAGCCTACGATAGAATTGAATAGGGTTTTGTGCTCCTTATGTTGAGGGATTTTGGATTTCTTGATTCATTTTGTCACATGGTCAAGACTCTTTTTCAGGATGCTACTACTCAGGTTGAGGTTAATGGAATTCCATCTCAAGAAATCTCCCTTGAAAGGTCTACAAGGAAAGGGTTTCCACTTGCTTTGGCACTGTTTGTAATTGCTTCAGATTCCATGCACTATGTTTTAAGGGAAAATTCATCAATTCCAAGAATCAAAGGTATTAGGCTACCAGATGATAATGAACTCCTCAATATCCAATTTGCAGATGATACTTCAATCTTGTTAACCCTGGAAGAAGCAAATTTGTCAAACTTATTGGGTAAGCTAGATATTTTTTGTCTTGCCTCAGGGGCTAAAATTTCCCCCTCTAAGTCTTGTCTCTTGGGTTGGAATGAGAAGCCCCCAGATTGGATTAGTAGATATGAGCTCCAATGGGGTGGCCCACATAAACTAGTAAGATATCTTGGTATCCCCTTTATTCTGGATCCCAACATCAAGGAAATGTGGCATTGGATTAGAGATAAGATTGAGAGGAAGCTCTCTAAGTGGATTAGACAGTTTTTGTCTTTGGCCAAGTGAATTTAGATTTTCCAAAAGATTTTGTCTTCTCACAGTATATACTTTGCTTCAGTGTGGTTAATTAATTATTATTAGATTAATGAAATTCAAACAAGGATAAGGGAATTTCTTTGGTTAGATGGTAAATGAAAAAGAAAGAAACACTCAATGAAATGGGAGTGGTGCACAAATGAAAAAGCCAAGGGTGGCTTGGGGTTAAAAGATCTTAGACTACAAGGTATTGCTTTGGTTGCAAAGTGGGTACTTGGGGCTTTGGAAGGTGGTGAACCTTGGAAAGTGTTGATTAGAAAAAAAATTCTTAATGTTGTTCCTAAGCATGCTAAATCTTGGAAGTCTTTGCCATTCAATGATATCCTTAGTAGTGAGGAAGTCATATTACCCGCTAGTTCTAATGTTTTCAAAACTATTTGGAAGGCATGGGAGGTGATGAAGACCCACCTCACCAACTGCTACTTTACCTCAAGGGACAATGGGACTATCTAGGTTAATAGATCTATCTGGTGGAATTTGAAACATAATGAGAAACCCTTGGATTTACTTCAAAGGTGTTTTGCAAAGAGTTGGGATTATAAAGGAATTTGGTGTTTCAAGGACATTCTGAAGAATGGTAAACTCAAGGACTAGAATGACTTGAGTTATGAATATAATGTATCCCTCTCACCAATTGGAGAACTTATTCAGTTCTCAGAGAAGCTTGCAATAATATGAAATTTCCTATGAAATATAAGGATGGTAGTGCTCAATACAAGGACTTCCAATGGAAAAATGGTTCTAACATAATGAACTCAAAGGTTAAAGAAATGTATTCTATGCTCATTGCCCATATTGACCAGATAGAGTACCTAAATCAAATATGGAAACTTAATTGGAACAAAAGTCAATGACAATCAATTTTTCATACTAATTGGTCCAATCAGCTAGAAGCTAAATTAGCATGCTTTAGATGGTTGCTTATTTTATAGAAACTACCATTCAAAACCAATTTTGATGATATTGATATCAATAGTTTCTGTAGAACTCCAGAGACTATTAATCATATATTTTTTTATTGTATTTTTGCTAAAGAGATATGGGAAATATTTTGTGATAAGCAAGATATTTGGAGGATTAATAAATAACCACTCCCTGAGAAGATTATTTTTCATCAAAACGTAAAAATGGGGAAAACTGCTACCTTATTTTGGTTGTGCTTTTCTTCTATTATTTTGTGGTCCATCTATAAAGCAAGAAATGAGGACAGGTTTCAAGGGAGGAGGATGCTTATTAAGTCTTATGGGAGACTTGTGAACCTAGATCCTAATACCTACAAGAACACAACAAATGAACACATTAATAAGATCAAATGCAAGTTAGAATAGAGGTTCCCCATAAAATTCATTTAGCCATATTCAAAATAGAAATAAAACAAGAACACAATGAAAGAAGATGAAAATAAGCTAAATCCTATTGAGAACATGCAAACTCTTGATCTTATGGGGGAATTGGTGCCAATTTGATGTGAAAATTGGCCCTTTTCCCAATTCCTAAGATGCAAGCTTCGATATGTTGAAGATGATTGATCCACTTTGTTGGTGAAGGATGAGAGCTCCAAGCCAAAAATCTACAAAAACTTAGCTAAGAACTCAATGATAATGGATGAAATTTGAGAGATATTTGAGCATGGTAACTTTGCATAAATTGTGGATGATCAAATGAGGATATGAGCTCTTTATTTATAGAATTCCAAGATGGATGAATGTCCAAATTTGAGCAATGTGGGACTAACATTCATCCAATGGCAAGATGCCACTTGTCAAGCTATGAATGGATGGAGGATGTGCAAGATTTGGGGTTTGTGCCAATAAATGCATAATTTTGAATTTCAAATATGTTGAAATGACATGTAAGAGGGAAGGGAAAATGCAATAAATGCCACTTGGCTCAAGGAAAAGGACATGTAAGATGAATTTATTGCCTTGTTGGATGTACATGTTGACTTGGAATTTTTGAATTCAAATTGAGAGAATATTCCAAAAGATGCCTTGTGAGGAAAATAGAGATTTAATAAATGAATTAAATCTATTTTCATGTGCAACTTGCATTATCTAGAGGATGGGACATGAGATGAGATTAAATTAATCAAGGGTTAATTAATTTAATGTGAGAGGTTAGATGATGTGACCTATTTGACTCAAATTTGTGGATTTATTTAAATCAAATAAGAGAGGAATATGACTAGGGGTTAATTAAATAGGATTTTGATTTATTTAATTAAAAGAGATGGTGTTAGATTAAATCAAATAAGGTTTTAATTTATTTAATTTAATGGATAGACTTTAGAGATTTAACCAAATAAATTGATTATTTAATTAAATAGGGATAATTAGATCAGATTGATTTAATTAATTAACAAAAGAGATTGACTTAATTAGATAAAATGATCTATTCAATTAAGAGAGGAATGTTGATGAATTTAATCAGATAAGGAGATTTGATTAAATAGTTAGACCGAGGGATAATTCAAGAAGAAACGATGTTAGTAAGTCAGGATTAGCTGCACAATGTCAATTGGTATATTTTACGTGTCTACAAGACTCATGTTTCACAATGTTGCTATGCAGGTCTACATCACTGTGGAGCTTTCAAAAGACAAGTTTTGGCACTATCTTGAGAATAGATAGGTCACAATTGATATTATGGAGGCAAGGTATGGGTATATGTGGCTAGAGGGTCACCTAGGGGTAGATGATTTTTTGAAGGCTCTCCATGCATTCAGGCATGACATTGCAAGTTCTTAGAATAAGAAGGATGATAAAAGGTATTAGGTTGTACAACCATCTACTAAGGAGGTGGATGCAGTTGAATCTTTGTTGGCATTGAGTAATGGCAACAAAGCTCAAAGGGACCACTAGTAGACTACTTTTTGGAATTTGCATATCCTTTTTGTTTTGCAAATAATATATATATGCATTATAGTGATAACATATGTAAATTTTGCTCTTATACTCTGATGTACCTTTTGACACTTTGATACAGGTTCATGTTGGAATTTTTGACTTCTCACTATTGAGAACTCTTGTATATTTTGTAATGGATTAGTCTAGGAGGGGCTTTAATACTGTAAATCTCTGTTTTGGATACTTTGTAATGGGGGGATACCTGATATGATACTATACAAGGGGGCTTGATGGTGGTGAGGCTTGACTAAACTATTATTCTTTTTGATATGTATCTTTTGTTCATACTATACTTAATATAAAAAATAAGTTGAATTTTATGTTAATATTTATTTCTTAGACTTCCTAGATCCATGTCGAGGCTTGTTTTGTCCCAATAGGTCCTATGTGAAACTTCCTCTATAAAAACCTCTTGGTAAACAATATTTTTTCCCCTTTTTTTCTAGCTCATTTTTAATCCCTGGCAAATCTCTAAAATAACCACAAATATGTAAACCTCAAAACCCCAAATCTACAAATCTAGCTTGCACAACATATCTCATACCTTGAAATATCTGAAATCTCTCTAACATTATCATGGATTCAACTTTGCATTATATCTACTCATAAAGGGTTAAATAAAAATAGGTATCTCTCACCTCCTTCAACCATAACCATGAATTTGATGCCACTTGTTAGGAAATTAATACATGTTAATCAAATCATTTCCTACATAACCCCATGAGAGAAAAGCATGAATACGAGCTTAAATAATAAGCTCATAATATAAATATCAATTACATACCACAAGATAACACAAGATATACCATAAAAAACCCTAAAGAGGAAAAATATAACCTCCAAAAATATTCACACTCAGTGTATATTCACAATAAAAATATTACAATACACTTAAAAAGTTTCCATGAATACTTCTAAAAAACCAAGCTCCTCCAATGCATCCTCTATGTGTCTAAATATGTACACATATCCCATGTCATGCTTCACATATGCACTCAACAAGAGAACTCAATACAATGATAACCACTTCAACTATTCGACCTCAACCACTAAACATGTGTTTGCTTTTATAAAATGAAGCTCATACAAAACAAACAAGTGGTAAGGCAAAACCATGTGCTTCAAAATCATGAGTACACAAAACCATTAACCTCAACATTTACTTCTTGTTACTAAGTTTTTGAATATTAAATATTTTCTCATGCAACCCACACACAAAATATCTAAGGTCAATGTCACATACAACTTTACAAGCATACTTAAATAAATATTTAATGTGGCTAAACGTGCAACATCTAAAATGCACCAAAATAAATATTTATTTTACATAATTCAAATATTTTTTTCTTATGCAAGGTGTACACTACTATTTTCTTAACAACTTAGAAGATATTCCAACAATAAATAAATAAGAAATTTCATACACCTATCGTTGTCCCCA
The DNA here is from genome assembly GCA_007258455.2 of Sequoia sempervirens. NCBI lineage: Eukaryota > Viridiplantae > Streptophyta > Pinopsida > Cupressales > Cupressaceae > Sequoia > Sequoia sempervirens. Next base: position 356,064,417 of record VDFB02281492.1, read on the forward strand.
TGATGTTTTTGCCTTGATGCCAAATTACCAATTTCAATGTATTAAAATAGTTTGACTTAACAATCAAACCAACAAAGCCTGCCAACGATGGAGGCAAGAGGCGGGAAGAGCAGCATAGTGGGAAGTTTGAAAGCTACGAGTGAGGATGGTGAAGGAGGCTCCAACAATGAAGATGATGCATTTGGTTTGGTGTTTTCCCTTCTCCGTGAGGTGCTAGGTGGGGTTGGTTTGGTTGTTTATTGTCTATCTTCTATAGATGGTGAGGGGCTCCCGCAGGATGTTGTTCCGACGGTTGTTGTTGCTTGCCGACGTAGCGTTTGTGGCATGGGAGGTGCCTCTTGGATCTCAATTTTTTTGCTTGCTGGTGAGGCTCTATTCAAGGATGGGTGTTGGTTGCCTTTCCCTTTATTTATTTGGCTGTCGACCCTTAAGAGGGTGTGGTGGTGTGCTGATGGCTATGAGGCTTTGTAGTTGAAGTTTGGGCTTTTATTTGCTCCTACTTAGCATAGTAGGAGGGCTTGGGGGCTTATTGTGCTAGCCTATTCTTCCTCTTGCTCTCTTCTAGTCTCTCATCGTTTCTTCTTGCTCTCTGTTCAATGGCTTTCTTCTGGGAGTTTCGGTTGTTGGGGTGTTTTGGGTCTTCCTTGGCCTTCCTCTGTGGTCTGGTGGTGTCTTCTTCTTATTGACTATGTGGAGTTTTGGACCCTCTTTGGTTCTGACTAGCGTGTTGAGGTTGCTTGGTGTGCTCTCTTACTAGGTCCTCTCCTTACTGCTCTTTTTGGGACCCCCTATTCTTGATGGGGTTTGGCCTTTCCTATTCATCCTGTGACTGGGACTCTTCTTTTGGTGGTCTCCTGGACTGTGTTTCTTCTTCCAATTGTGCTGTTGGGAAAAGAGTGTTTTGGGGTTACTTGGAGGTCTACTTCCTTGCTTTGCTCTTTTTTCTCTTAGGGAGAAGTTTTTATACGTCCTTATTTGGGATGTGGTTGCTGGAGCTGTCTGTTTGGGTTTTTGGGGCTCCTCTTGTTTTGGTGTTGTACCTCTATTGGGTGTTGTTGTTGTTCTAGTTTGTTCAGGGCTTTTTGAGGCTTATGTTTGCTTTTGGTGGGGCTTTCTATGCCGCCCCTTCTCTTTCTATGGATGTGGTGTTTAAGTGTCCTCTTTAGTTTTGGGCAGTGTCTTTCTTGTCTCCTTCTCTTCTGACACCTAAGGTTGCTGTGAGTGCTTGTTCTACTAGAGTGGCTTCTTTTGGCTGGGTGCTTCTGATGATATCTTCTTTAGAGGTGAAGTTTTCTCTTATGGAGGTAGAGCCATCTCCTATTGTGGTGGAGGTGATTGTTGGTGGCCCAGTGAAAAGTTCTCTTCCCTCTTGCTTGTTCCTATTGAGGTGGAGCTGGCTCCTTTTGAGGTGGAGCTAGTATGAGCAGGGTTGGGGTTGCTTTGGTGGTTCAAGTTCTTGCATCTTCCTCTTCTATAGAGGGGGGCCCTTTCCTATGGAGGTGGAATGTGGGATGGCTGTTCAGTTCGAATGGAGTTGGAAGCTGGATGCTACTTTTCAGCCTACAGTGATATTGGGTTTAAGGTCCTTGCCAAAACCTAATTGTAAAAGGTTCATGGCCCCTTCAAAACATGTTTTGGGTTCATGGTTCCTGGCTAACCATGGTTGTTTAGTTCCTGGTGGATTCAAGTAATTTTTAGTTGCTTTGGGGTTAAGGTCCATATGATTTCTTGGTTCTAAAGGGGCTTCTGTCCTTTCAATGTTATTTTCTTGCAGTCTGTTATGTCTTGAATATCTTGTGGTAGTCAGCTGATGTTTGGCTGCTGATTGTTTATTTCCTATCTTTTGTAGTTGTCCTTGTTTGTTTATGGTTTCTGGTCCCCTCAAAACTTTTTTGTAAGGGGTTTTTGGTCCCCACAAAACCTGTTGATCACTAATAAAAAAAAATAGTTTGACTTAAATTTATATTTTATAATTTATTTTTTCTTTTCTCAATTGTGTCCATGAAATTTTTAATTATGTAAAAAATATTATTAGTATGATATTATGTTCACACAACTAAGTAGAATATGATTTTATATAAAGTATAATCATGACGTTCATGTATTTTTCAAGTTGTTTTAATACATATTTTGCTATTTATTTGAATGTTTTGGTCAATCTTTATATATCCAATGTTTGTATTGTACACAACACATTTGTAATTGTATAAAATGGATTGTGATAATAAATAAACATTAAACATTTGAATCATTCAATAAGTGATTCGATGCATCTAGTGATTTGTATAATGAAAAAAATAAACAAATCTATAATTTTTTTAATTTCTAAGATTAATATATTTTTAATGTAGATTTTTACATAATGTATCATAAAATACTATAATGTTAGTGGAAAGATACATGTCTTAAAAAGAAAAATATAAATTAATTATTCTTATTTTGATGCATCTTTGTCACTATTGAGTATTTTTAAAATCATTAATACTATTACTAAATTAAAATACCTTCCATAATGCTTCTTTCTTATAAAATCATTCAAAATATCTTAAATTACCACACTTTCAAAATTCTTGAAAAAGAGTCATGTCAACACTACAAAATATAAGCATGTTATGTTTGTCCAAAAAACTATATCTTTACCTATAGATCGTTTGATTGTACCTTTAAATATTTTTCCTATTGTAATTTTTTTAAAGGTTAAATGGTTGCATGTATTGTTGTGCTAGAGGAAAGAGCTCACTAGTTGAGCATCTTCCAATAGTTGTGATAACATTTATTTATTTAATCCCTAATATTTTGAATAGTATATCATTAACAATTATGACTTAAAGTTGTTAGTGTTGATCATGAATATCCATAATTGAATGAAATCTATTCTTTATATCTAAAAAGTGACAAATCATGTGATGTCACATTAAAACACCAATAAAACATGTCTTAATGCTTAGCTAATATAACTTAATGTACAAATATTAGGTTGGGATCCCATGCAGAAGGAGTTAGGGGTCCCATGAAGCAAAAATAATATGTTAAAGGATTAATTAGAATCTTTCTCTAAATAACAACAACCCCTAATTTTTAGTTTGAAGATTTAAACTGGTGCATTTAGAGTGAGGCGATAAATTGTCCCACTAACTTAGGCATTTTTTTTTATCACTAGTAGGTGTTTTTAAATTTCTATTTTTTTATAAATTTTATATTTATTTAATTGAATTGAATATGCAATATAATAAAATTCATGAGATCACTAACTTCCATAAATTTTGAAGCTTAATCTAAAAATCATCAACAACACCCAATAATTTTGGAACATCATATTGAATGATATAGACTTGAAACCTTAATAATAAGAGGTGGTCCTCTTCTCTAATAGGATTTTATTTGTTTTAATTATAATTTACCTGTATTTTGTTTCCAATTCAATAAGTACCAAGGGAAATAAAAATGCAACTGCATGAAAAGAAGGGATCCTTATTCACAAAATCTTGTAGCTGCTGCCGCAACGTAGATAAGGTAGGCTACTAATACAGTTCATGTTTCTCATGGCTCATCAACTCCTCGGGAGAACAATCCAACCCACTTATCTCTTCGTATCTCACGTTAAATCCCTCTTTTGGCACTCCCCACCATTACTTTCACCCAGTTTTTTTCTTAATCCAGCTTCTTCCAAGAATTCTTTTCCACAAAGCCCATCTCTATCATCATATAGGTCTCTTCTATGCACTGCAACATCCCAACCTGCTGCTGCACTGATCAAAGACCAACAACAAAACCCACTTCACCCACCTTTTGAAAATGAAGATTATGAAGATGACACAGAGTATGAGGAAGAAGATGAAAATTTTAGTGACGAAGAAAACGACAGTTCTGATGATATTCAAGAAAACGAGGAGGTGACCTCTTCATTGGAACAAAAACAATCGACAATTGCTTCAAAATTTTCTTCGAGAAGAATTCCTCAATTAACAGTTAAAGAGAAGAAGCAGCTTAAGTCCTATGCTAATGGCCTTGGCAAGAAGCTCAAATGTCATCAGGTAAGTCTGTTAATTGCATAGATTGAAATGGGTGCAATTTCGATATCATAAAAATCGGCCTTATTTGATGTGTTTCTTTTGTAAAACATATTCCAGTGGGTATGCTTACGCTAGGTTTTGGAATGGATTTACGCTATTTTTAGTAGACTGTTTGAGCAGGAAAATGAGGGTTCATTAAGTGCTTTTCCATTGCAGCAGTTTGTTTCTGGGAGTCTGGTATGAACCCGATTATGTTGGGGAATGTTAAGATTTGGATAGCTGCAAATCTCATACCCATAATTTTGTCTAGGTCAAAGGAAATAAAATATTGCTTTTATTTCATCTGGGATGTATGAAATTTGAAATTTATGTTAATGTCTACTAACAATCATATTAGGTCAATTGGACGAAAGCAAAAAATAACATTAAAAATACAAGAGATGTAAAGAAAAGGAAGAAAATGTAAAAAATACACGAAATAATAGCTTGAGTCAATGTACTATGTTGTTGTTGAGATCTTTCCCCTGACAAGCTGTGATTGATAGGAGAAGCAATGAACCTGTTTACACTTTCAATATTAAGGTTGAAAAAATCAATCTGAAGTTGAAGGTTGAGATAAAGGACTGCCCTACTATTGAGGAGACAAACAAAGCATATGTTGGGTCATCTCTCTAATGAATAGATCAACACATCATTGTTTATCCCTTTGAAATTGAGATTGGAAAAATGAATCTGAAGGTGAAGGTTGAGACAAATAATTGCTCTGATGACCACTCAAGAGACAAAGTGTATATTGGTTCACGTCTCAATGAAAGACCAACACGTTGCTGATTGTCATAATGAATACGATCTCATAAAGAGCCTTGAGTTCTTCTGAAGAGGAAGTGGAATGAAAATCTGCCATGGATCTCTTAGTACATTGAACATTGAAATACAAATTGTTCTTGTCATTGTGTTTCATTGTTGGTATGGGCAATGGAAATGTTTGCCATCAGAAACTTGTCAAACAAAATCGGTTCTCTCTAGGAGACTTTTCTTTTAAATAGAAAATTGATTCTGATATATTTTCCCTTTGCCAAGGTATTTTTAGGTGGGAAGGCTTGGCTATTGGTGGTGTCATTCAAGCAATTGTAATGGAGTTAAGGTAGTGGAACAACTTACTACACTAATCTTGAGATGAGGGTAATACAAAAATTTCAAATCTTTACAATAGTTACAAAAATTAAACATAAATAAACACAAATATCATGCATACCACAACAGAGTGATTTATGTGGGGAAAACTCTTTTGGAAGAAAAACCCCACACACTCCAAAAGCCACCCAATATATTATTCATAAATCAGGAAGATTAAAATATACTTGCAGAGCAAGTTTTTCATAGGAGTATTGCCTACCAAAGATCCAGAGGCAACACAACAACCATCAGATTCTCATAATACATCTCAATGCATAGTCATAATACAATGCCCTCATAAAATAGGGCTACCTTTTAGGGCAAGACAAACTAACAAAATATCTACTGTTAGATTTGAGACCTAATGATGAACAGTCCAAATTTACAATATTAAAATATACATAAAATGTGGCTTTCGAGGGCATTGCCCCCAAACCTCCGCTAGGGTGTGTGGCCCCCAAACCCCATTAGGAGGGTGTATCACAAAAAGTCCACTCTACTCATCAAGGATCTCCAATTTGGAAGACAACCCTCTCACAAACATGGAAGCTTTGGTTGGTTGGAGAAGGTCTGTTGGTGCTTCCTCGGTGTTTGATTTCCTTATTGTAAAATAATTGGTTGCATGCTTATCCTCATAATTGTAAAACTCAACAGGCCAAAGTTTTGACTTGGATTGAGTGAAAATTTGGCATATTAAAATGTTTTTGTTACTTCCACTTTGGGAATGCAATAGGTTGCATGGGACCACCTTGGGAATAAGGATAGGGGCAACATCCCCCTCCACAGGACCCCTATAGATGCTAACCCATGCTTCTTTGAATGCCCAAGTTTGAAGCTTGTCTAGCTTTTATTGCAAGGCTAACTTTAATTGCACAATTGGTGGAGAGAGAAGATTCAATTGTGGTAGGCATCACCAAAACAACAAAATATGTTTAGCCTAAACTCCATGACACCATCATCTGTTGTTATTGGACGTAGTCAACTTCTCACGTATGCATGTTGGTATTTATATGTGTTGGAAAGTGCGATCCATGTGTATCACAAAACATCCACTCTGTTCATCTAGGATGTCTAATTTGGAAGACAAAACTCTCACAAACATTGAAGCTTTGGTTGGTTGGAGGTGGTTTGTTGATGCTTCCCTAGTGTTTGATTTCCTTACGATAAAATTATTGGTTGCTTGCTTATCCTTGTAATTCAAAAACTCAGCAAGCCAAAATTTTGACTTGGATTGAGCAAAAAATTGGCATATTAAAAAGAAAAAAATTATAAAATGAACTTAAATAACATGCAAAATACCATTTAAAAGCATAACACAAGAATTTAATTCTTGCACAGCTAGGAGAATCGTTGAAAAATTGTTGAAATCCACAACAATGAAAAAATATTTGGAAAAAAAAGAACTCAAAAAAAAAAGTCTACTAGATGGAGAGCTTCTAGAGTTTATGCAGCAAAAACTTAGTGAAAGACTTACCAAAATTTCTGGCAAGTAACTTGTAATATCTCCTCTCTAGGCTTAGTCACCTAGATTTTATTTTAATTTAAATGCCAATGTTCTTAAGTTACATTAAATATTTAACTTAGCGTTTATAAAAATATTTAAAGAGGAGACTTTATAAAGTGGCCTAAGGACATTTAAAAAGAAAAAAAGGTGAAATTGATGCTCACTAAGGGACTTCCAAATTGGAGACATAAGGGGAATTCAATAAAAAGTAAATATTTTGAATTTCAAGAAAATATTGTTAGAATTTTGAATAAACATGAGATGTAGGATCAAACAACGAACAAAAACACTTTCCACGCAAGAGAGCTGCAAACAATAATTTGCTATATCCTCAACAAGAAAAACTTATAGAATGAAAAGTTTGCTTGAACCTCAAGAATTTTCATGAGAGATATTACAATGAGGGAGAGTTGTTTATAAGAGCAACCCTAAATGATAAAGGGATTAGATTATGATAAGTGTCACCATTTTGTGTGATTAGACAAAATGATCTAATAGTAGCACTTTAGTTAACAAAAAAAACACTCCTAAGTTTAGCTTAATTGCATGAAAAGAAATTAGCCTAATAATTAATTAAATGCATGATTACTCTAACACCCCCACTTAAGTGAAAAATTAGGGAGTAGCTAAAACCCTAAAAAATGAATGTATAAAAAGCAAAGAATGCATGATGGGTCTCGACAAACAAGGCTTGATGAGGTACCCATGTACAAACAATCTAATATCTCACAATTGGAGAAAAAAAGAAAACCTCATGGGAAAAACTTCTCTCCAAAAGAGAGAAAGGCGAATGAAGTACTAAGAAGCCTCCAAAACAATGTCCCAAAAATAATAGGAGCATGACTAACATCACTGAAGCATGAAGTGTTAGTGTTTGGTAGCTTCAGGAGATATTTTCTCCTTAATTAAGGCTGGTGGCCTACATATTACAAATTATATTTTATATTTAATATTGATGTATCAGTAGTAGGAGGTATCTTCTAGCAGCAGAGGCATCTTCTTTAAATAGCTATTATGACAAATTGGCTGACCCACATGAAATGTCTTATTTAAGATGGTTGACATGCAATAGAATCTTCGGTCATGTCAGACATGCAAGAGAATCTTTGCATGAAATGTATTTGTAACTGCTCCTAAAAATAGGCAATTGTAATGCTCCTAGTGCGTCTCCTTTTGCATGCACATGCAAGTGACGACTCCCTATTTTGGGATTGATTCTTGCTTAAGTTAAGTGGTTATTTCAAGGAGAGTTTGCCATCTACAACAGATAACTATCTTTTGAAGAGCAGATTGAAATTAGAAAGAGGAAAACAGAGTTCTTTTGTATGCATGTATCTATGAGAGATACTATTCTTTTGTGGGTCAAGTTGTAAGCTGTTTGCTGCTACTTCATTCAATATATAAGAGACATATTTGTGGCTGGGTTTTTCTCCCTCGGGAAGGAGGGTTTTCCCAGGATAAGTACTGTGTTCATTTGTTCTTTATGTTCATTTTTTTGCTTTCTATTAAATCTGATCCTAACATTAACATGGTATCAGAGCGGTTTTTTGAAAAGACCTGATCAGATTTGGGTTGACTAAGCCTATTGCTGATTGTGTAAATCAAGACATCAAGTCTATTGTATCTTGTCCACTAGCTATTGTGTTTGATGTGAGTTAAGTAGGTTATAGTCACTTCAGGAAGGATAGACGTCTGAGCCTGTGCAGTTGCATATTCACTATGAGTTGGTATGGTTGCTGATTATAGAGCATCATCATAAATATATCTAGTATAGGACTTCTCCCCAGGAGATACGTGAGAAGGAACTGTTGTTTTAAGCAGAGTCAGCATTCAGGAGCAAAATTAATGCTCATATGAGTAGACCTAAAGGAAAGATAAGTATTTCCTGTTTGAATAATATTCATGAATTTTTATGTAGTTATTAATTCATGCTATAACATTGGGATAGTGAATCTTGTATGCTTCTAGCATTGATATTTCTTTGGGGTAGTTTAAACTATTAGTAATCTCTCTCTAAATGCTTCTAGGATGGATCGAGGAGCAAGAGGGTGATGAGAGATTGCCTAGAGAAGAAGAACTTGAGGCATCTTGTAAGGAACTCATGCCAACTGGAGAAATGATCAAGCATGGAGTCATAGCTTGCAGCCATGGGACTGAGTTGGTGGCTGAAGACATCTCTCGAAGAGGAGGAACCTATTCAGGTTATCTTTGAGATCAATTTCTTCAAAGAGGAGGGATTTACATTCAAAGGGAGTTTGACAATTCATCAGAAGCAACCTTGGACGAGGAGGTCAGAAGGTTGATGCAAGTACTTGGAGCTTTAGAGGGAGTTTCATCATCATGGAGATCTGTTGTTAATGCATTTTCCTCTGAGACGGAGGAATTTGAGGTGAAAGCCCTTGTTAATGCATTTCTCTCTGCGAGAGAGATTTGAGGTATCAGCCCTTGTTAATGCATTTCTCTCTGCGAGAGAGATTTGAGGTGTCAGCCCTTGTTAATGCATTTCTCTCTGCGAGAGAGATTTGAGGTGTCAGCCCTTGTTAATGCATTTCTCTCTGCGAGAGAGATTTGAGGTATCAGCCCCTGTTAATGCATTTCTCTCTGCGAGAGAGATTTGAGGTATCAGCCCCTGTTAATGCATTTCTCTCTGCGAGAGAGATTTGAGGTATCAACCCTTGTTAATGCATTTCTCTTTGCGAGAGAGATTTGAGGTATCAGCCCTTGTTAATGCATTTCTCTCTACGAGAGAGATTTGAGGTATCAACCCTTGTTAATGCATTTCTCTTTGCAAGAGAGATTTGAGGTATCAGCCCTAGTTAATGTATTTCTCTCTGTGAGAGAGACTTAAGGTGAAAGCCCTTGTTTCATTCTCTTAGAGAAGCCATGGCGGACGTCATGATGAGATGACAACATCACACTGGTGCATGAATATTTGGAAAATATCTCCTTAGCTAAGAGGGAGTGTTAGTGTTTGGTAGCTTCAAGAGATATTTTCTCTTTAATTAAGGCTGGTGGCCTACATATTACAAATTATATTTTATATTTAATGTTGATGTATTAGCAGCAGGAGGTATCTTCTAGCAGCAGAGGCATCTTCTTTAAATAGCTATTATGACAAGCTGGCTGATCCACATGAAATGTCTTATTTAAGATGGTTGACATGCAATAGAATCTTCGGTCAGACATGCAAGAGAATCTTTGCATGAAATGTATTTGTAACTGCTCCTAAAAATAGGCAATTGTAATGCTCCTAGTGCGTTTCCTTTTGCATTCACATGCAAGTGACAACTCCCTATTTTGGGATTGATTCTTGCTTTAGTTAAGTGGTTATTTCAAGGAGAGTTTGCCATCTACAGCAGATAACTATCTTTTGAAGAGCAGATTGAAATTAGAAAGAGGAAAACAGAGTTCTTTTGTATGCATGTATCTATGAGAGATACTATTCTTCTGTGGGTCAAGTTGTAAGCTGTTTGCTGCTACTTCATTCAATATATAAGAGACATATTTGTGGCTGGGTTTTTCTCCCTCGAGAAGGAGGGTTTTCCCAGGATAAATACTGTGTTCATTTATTCTTTATGTTCATTTTTCTGCTTTCTATTAAATCTGATCCTAACATTAACAAAAGAAAACCTCATGGGAAAAACTTCTCTCCAAAAGAGAGAAAGGCAAATGAAGTGCTAAGAAGCGTCCAAAACAATGTCCCAAAAATAATAGGAGCATGACTAACATCACTAAAGCATGAAGAAGCTGTAGAAAGTAGTTGAATGATGACTAATATAATGCTGAAATGAAGAACCTCCTTTGAAACAAATGATGGTCAAGATCAAGAAGACGAGAATTTGCATGAGTTCCCCCAACAACATTACTCGAATCAGATGGCAAACAAACAAAAACATTTGGAACTTGAAGATACAAATGGCATAGGTATTAATAGTTTGAAGAACACTAATCAAGTGAAAATAGGTCGCCTCCAATAGTAGGAATCCAAGAGTGTCCATATGGTAAGTGCTCCATCTCATTGAGATGTATGGGTAACCAACCCCTGCATCTGTCTAGTACATAAAAACAAAAACTAAATACATAGTGCAATCCAAAACGAACAAGGGAAGCATTAGCACCAATAATAGAAACCCCTCCATAATGTGGAAAGGGAGAACCAAGACAGGTCCACTGAAACTGTGTTACCAAGAAGTGCACGTAGGAGAACAAAGAATGTCTGAACATGCACAAAATAGTACTTGCAATTGAAAAAGGGTGTGTAAACAAGGCACACACACATGAAGCAAGAATCACCAGGATTCAATGTTGTTGTGGAAGGAACACTCATTTGACAAAGTTTTGATGGCAAACAAAGACACTCACAACCCACCCATGACACTTTATATCATAGTGCGAGTACAAAAAGCACAACAGGATGTGTGAAAATTGCAAAAACCATAAACTAGAATGACACTTTATCTCAGTGCATCTACAAAAAAAAATTGCATGCAAAAGATGTTCAAAATGCCCAAGTAGAACAAAAAGCTGGAAATACATGTAGAACAGCCTAAAACAAGTCATCCCATGCAAACAAAAAGTTTCCAAGAGCCAAAATGTCCAAGTTATTCACCATAATGTAAAAACACCAAAAATGAATAAAATGTACCTAGAGAAAAATCTAGAAAAATTGCATGGATAATTGTGAAGAGCTTTGACAGACCTTTCCAATGCCACTGGAATAATGAAAAACAAAGAAACTAGTCAAAAGTTGTGAGCTTGGAAGTGGAAACAATACTTATGGCCTTTACAGGTGATAAAATGTATGAGCAGCAAAATCTAAGAAAAATATCAACACCATTGGATAGTGCTCGGAACCAGCTTTCCGACGATATCTTGTTTTCCCAATTTTGATGACCAAGTGAAAAGTTGTGCCCCTTAGAAAAAAGTTGCCCAATTAGGGCAATAGGAATAAAAACAGAGCCCCCTGGGGGTTGGGAGCTGGTCGCCCATGTGACTTGTGATTGCGTTGGAGTTTAAAAATTAACCCCACCAACCCATTGTCGACGGAGTGGTGGACTGGTGGTAGGGGCCAACAGCATCACTTGCAGCCTCTATAGTTGCTAAATATAGCGGTTGTCTGAAAGTGCCCGTAATAATTTTTTTTTTTTTGCATTTTATTTATTTATTTTTAAATCTGCCGTACAGTATGGCATTTGGGAGGCCATACGACCTTCTAGCAAAAAAAAATTGCCTCAAAAACTCTTGGTGGTAAAAGAGGGCAAATTTATAGTCAAAATTTATTGATTTGTCCTCTTGAATGCAACAGTGAGGTCCTTTTCATGCCAAATTACACTAAAAAATTGCCCAACTCCACAAATTGTGAAAAAAAGAAAAGAAAATTTTGGATTTACTCCTATAACCTTAGTTGAAGAAAAAAACCTCAAAAATCGAGAAGGGGTTCATTGAATCCACCCTTTGATATCATGTTATAATTGTGAATAAACACAAGATGTAGGATCAAACAACAAACAAAAACATCTTCATGCAAGAGAGCTGCAAACAATAATTTGCTATATCTTCAACAAGAAAAACTTACAAAATGAAAAGATTGCTTGAACCTCAAGAATCCTCATGAGAGATAATACAATGAGGGAGAGTGCTTTATAAGAGCAACCCTAAATGATAAAGGGATTAGATCATGTCAAGTGTCGCCATCCTATGTGTTGAGACAAAATGATCTAATATAGCTCTCTAGTTAATAGAAAAAAGCACTCCTAAGTTTAGCTTTAAGTGCATGAGAAAGATTAATTAATTATTAGCTAATGCATGATTACTCTAATAATTATGTGGGAGTTATGGAAGAATGAAGAAAAGTAATTTTGGGCTCATTTTTCTAGAGGGTGAATTTTTGGACAAGAGTTTTTGTTGCTAGTTTTTTTCCAGAGCTACGTGAAAACAAAATCCTTCATGGGAAATATCATCGTTGGAGGTGAAAGACCCTTCCTAGGTGATTGCTGACAGTTTCAGGCAGGGACTGTGCTGGCATTTAATTGTTTTCATCAGAGGTTTTCAAGATATTAATATTGTACAAGTTTTAGGTATTTAATGTAGAGCCGTATAGCATGGTTTTTTAGTTGTTCCATTTATTTCTATGTTGCAGGGTTCGTACCCACAGGCCTCGAACCCGGTTCGGGTGCGAACCTGGTACGGGTTCGCCTGTGGTACGTGCTGGGTACACACAGGGTGCGTGCCCAGCCCTGTGGGTTCTCCCAAGTGCACGCAAGCGCGCACCCGAGAGAACCCACAAGGCTGGGCATGCATCCTATGTGTACCCAAATGCGCGCACCGGGTACCATGTGGTACCGAGAACCTAACGCGGCACTAACGTAGGCAGGCGCTGACCTGGTAGAACCCACAGGGCTACCACGACGCGAACCTAGCCCTGCACCCGGGGGTACTTACTCGGGCGTACTTGGGAGAACCCACGGCCCAACACTTAAAAAGTGGGCCCAAAGTCAAATAAAAAGCAATTTTTTAATTATTATTTTGCCTCTTAACCCTAAAACGACCCAATATGAGACCTTTCAACACTAAAACATTTCATTTTTACCTCTCATTTTGCTCTCTCCATATTTTTTCTCCATCTTAGCATTTTGAAGCGAGGTGATTGTATTCGAAGGAGATCAATCGTGGAGTGGCAAATAGCTTCTACAAAGGAGATTTGAGTGTTTAAGGTATGCATTTAAACCCTATTCTTTAATCTTTTGATGAATTTTTTTAAGTTTCTTAGTTTTTGATGGATTTTTTCAAGTTTGTGAAGAAGTTTTTCAAGTATATATATTTTTTTTCATTTTTTTTATAGATTGCAACAATGGCTAGTAGTCAAAGTTCAGTGGGTGGGGAGGGAAGCCAAAAGTTCAAAATTGATAAAGGATCTCCTTTCTGGAGTCATACCACAAGAATTTCACAAATTCCTGGAGGTGGGGGGTTTGTTTGGAAGTGTAATTTTTGCAATACACAATATAATAGCTCTTATTACCGAGTGAAACTTCATTTTATGGGCCCTGGTGGTAAAGGGATTAATATGTGTTAGGGCTCAGATAAGAAGGGGTTGTCTGTTGTACAAATAGCAGCATTTATAAAAGAACAAGAAGATGCTGAAAAATTGGTTGCAAGAGGAAAACAAAGTAGTTATAGTTCCGGAAAGAAAAAACCAACAACATTACCCACTCAGATAGTCAGGCCCTCTAGACATCTCTTCTTGTCTATACCCTCTACGGAAGAAGAAGATGAAGAACCACAAACCACCACCTGCAAGAGAGATCCATTAGAGAAGGCATTTAAAATGGAGGCAAGAGATATTGCTGAAGAAAAAATTGCACATTGCCTCTATGCGAATGGTCTTCCATTCAACTTGGTGAGATCACTATATTGGCGGGACATGGTGTCAGCAATAAATAGTGCACCTCCTGGTTTGACAAGTCCTGGGTATGAAAAGGTGCGTACCACCTTATTGCAAAAAGAGAAGAAATCTGTAGAGGCCCAACTAAAACCAATTAGAGATTCTTGGGTTGAAACAGTTGTATCTATTGTTTCTGATGGATGGAAAGATTGCAAAAACCGTCCATTGATTAATGTTATTGTAGTGTCCCCCAAGGGGGCAATGTTTTTGATGGCGGTTGACTGTGAAGGGGAAGTGAAAGATGCAGAGTTCATTTCCAGGATTCTCATTGACTCCATAGATATGGTGGGTAGTGAAAATGTTGTCCAAGTAATTACGGACAATGCAAAAGTTTGCAGGGTTGTAGGTGCTTTGGTAGAGGCTAGATATGAGCACATCTTTTGGACACCGTGCACCGTACACTCCATCAATTTGGTGATGCAAGCAATTGGCAACCAAATAGAGTGGGTGAAAGAAATATACCAAGAGTCTGAGGAGATCCAGATGTTTGTGACAAACCACCATATGTCACAAGCAATTTTCAGAACTTTTTCAAGATTGGAATTGTTGAAGGTAAATTTAATTTATTTAGTTTCATTTATCATTTATGTCATGTTTTACATAATTGAATAAAATAATTTTTTGCATTATTTACATATTTTAAATGTGTTATTAACTTACTATTAACATGTTCTTAGGTTGCCGAGACCGGTTTGCATCTCACACAATTGTTCTGAGACGACTTGTGAAGGTGAAAGATGCATTGAGTCAAATGGTTATTAGCAACCAATGGGGTATATGGAAGCAATCAAATTCAGAGAGGGCCCAAAAGGTCAAGGCATTGATCTTGCATGACGATTGGTGGGATCATGTGAATTATGTATTGGAGTTCACCGAACCTATCATGTCTATGCTTCGGTTTGCTGATACATATGAACCATGCTTGGGGGATGTCTATGATAGCATGGACACAATGTTGGAAAAAATAAAAATAGAAATACAAAAAAGAGAGAATGATCCTGAAGACACCTTTTACAAAAGGGTGGAAGCAATTGTTCTTCATCGTTGGAACAAGATGACAACTCCATTGCACCTCCTTGCATATGCCCTATCTCCGAGGTACTATACCACTGAAGTACTTTCTATCCCAGGGAGAATACCGCCATATAGAGATTTTGAAGTTGCTAATGGGTATAAGACGGCATTTAGTAGAATGTTCAGTGATCCAGAAGTGCATGCAAGTGTCATGAGAGAATTTGGAATGTTTATCTCAGGAAAATCAAAAAATCATACCTCTTCTGTTGCTAGAGACCAATACAAAATGGATGCTCTTACATGGTGGTACCTCCATGGTCAAGATTATATGTACCTCCAACCTCTTGCAATCAAGATCCTCTCACAAGTAAGTTTTTTTTTTTTTGCCACTTGTATTGTAAAATTTAACACTTAACATTCTTGAATTTATCTTGCATTTTTTATTTTTAATTTTGTTGGTTTTCTCTCCAGGTTGCAAGCTCTTCTGCCGCTGAATGGAATTGGAGTACATACTCCTTTATCCACTTAGTGAAGCGTAACCGGTTGGTTGCAAAAAGAGCTGAAGACTTTTTGTATATTCATTCCAATTTGTGTCTTCTATCACGTAAGGATCCTCAATACAAGCAGGGGGCAGCAAGGCTTTGGGATGTAGCACCCGAGTCTACTGACTTGGATGCAACCATTCAGGATCTTGCTAGAGCCACTATGGATGATGTGGGTGATATTGATGACATATCAGATGGTGTTGGATCCACTTTGGGTTCAAATGATGATGATTTTGAAGTTCAAATTGCTCAAAATCCAAGTCACGATGATTCTGACAATCCTTTTGATGATTGATGAGCACTTGAACAATGAACCATTGAACATTGAATCATGTTTCAATGTTTCATGAACTACATTTTGTAATTCAGTAATTTTATTTGAATATTTTTCAACTATCAATTGGCATTTAATACTTTATATTTATCTTTGGCATTTGGCATTGATCAATGATCAAGTATCGTACTATGAAATGATTTAGTTTTACAATTCTCTATATTTCTCTTTTTTTTTTGTATATATAATACACATATATATATATATATATACACACACACACACACACACACACGTACCCATACGTACCCAAACCCCTAAAATTTTTTTGCCCGTATCCACATACCGGGTTCTCGTACCCGAACCCGTCCCCGAACCCGAACCGGTAACTTAGATTTATTTTAAAGAAATTGCACTTTGTGAGGCCATACAAGTCTGATGAAGCCGCCTCATTTATGTATGGAGCCATAACATATTTTAAAAAAAGCTGTACAGTTTAATGTTTCAAGCATTGTACCAAAGAAAGGGTGAAATGAAAGAAATTGTTGAAGACTTTGGTGAGTTTCTTGAAGGGTGACGTGAGCTGAGGTGGTCGAAGCAGCTTCAGATTTAATAAGGAACATATACTGTACATAATGTGTGCCGTACAGGAATAAATATAATAATTTGTATATTTGGTGATTGCAATTAATGCAAGGAATTTTAAGTTTCATCACTAGCTCTAAGGGGGTCAAGTGGAAGAATCGTAGCATTTAAAGGAGTAAAATCAGGGCTATTAAGGAGTTGCAGCATGATAGTTGAGGATTTTTAATTTCTTGTAGTGACCTTACAAGTAATTTGGAAGCTGCTGTGCCAACTATTGAGCCGCCGTACAAACAATGAGTTAAAATAATGCTGTACCATTTATGAAGTTTTCTGGTGCTTCAAACAGGTCAGAAATCTCAGAATTATATGTTTTTTATAAATTCTATATATATATATATATATATTACTATTCAACAGTTGTAATGTGCACTTCAGTTTTATGAAGACAGAATGAATAAAAAAATACTTGTTGCTAAAATTGCAATACATTGTGTATTTTATGTTAAATATTTTTTGTGAATCATATTTGAGGATTTGAATGAATATTTCCAAGTACAAACTCAACATATCGGGGTACTGCCAAACTGTTTGACGAAATGTCTGTATGTTAGAAGGCTGAAAGCTTGGTGATTTTTTTGGGAAAAAATTGGATTCAGTTCTAGGGTGGCCATTACATAAGTGGTTGAGCATTTTTGGCTCATGAATACTCATGAGTTTGTGAGTAACTCACAGATTTTGTAAACTATGCCTGTTCTAGTTATGTGTTACGTATGTTTCTTTTCATTGGGAAGAGAGGTTTTACTGATACCCATAAAACAGACCTTATTCTGAAGTGATTGAGGATGAAGCATCTTAAGCGTTCTGTTGACTATGGTATCATGCTTGATGATAGTTCTTATTGTTAATCTCACAGCCATAATTGCCCATAGACACACTTACATAAAGTTGAGATTGAAACTACAAGAATTTGATTAGAATTTGGCAGAGACAGATTGGCTTTGATTATGTTGGTGACTTTAATATAGCATACATCTTCATGATTTTAAGGAACAAACTTTTTTGTAAATCCAAACTAAAAGAAGTTCAAATCCTTTGGTTGTGGGTTTCTTGTCCATGGGACTTCAAAGGTTAATGACACATACTTTGTTGAATGTGTTGTTGATGTTTATTTGTTGTATATTGTATGGCAGCCCATATTTGGTGTTTGTGTTTTTGTTAGGTTCTGTAGTATCAGTATAGCAATTAGTGGATATTGCCCTTAATCGATCATTGGGAGGCTATATATCAGCATCTTGCTTCATTTGTATCATCTTGCAATAGATACTCAAAATGATGTATAAGAGGTACTAGTACTAGGTTCATTGGTGTCCCTGATGAATTGGAATGGATTGGCATTGGGAGATTCCTCAGGCGCCAATTCCTTTTGCTTGCTTACTACTTTTTTTTGAATCTAATTTGGTGGTTTGGGTATGGGGTCAGTTACTGGTTTGTAGGTATGGCAATTGCTTTTTCTTGGGTTTGGGATAGTTGGGTAAGGCTGTACAATATATATTAAAATTATATAAGAATACCTTAAATTTGCCAAGACAAAAGTACAGAATTGAAATTGATAGCGATAAAGATAATTGATAATTCAAAGTCAAACATGGAATCCATATAAAATACAATCAATAATCTTCATTTTACTCTTCATCAAGAGCATCAAAGTCATCACTTGGTTCATTTGAACCACAAGCAATTGCAATGCCAATTCCACTAGCTATATTAAGTGTAGGAGCCCCTTCATCATCTAAAGAAATTGTGTCAAGCCATGCAATAAATGCATCCAAGTTGATATGCTCATGGATTACATCCCAATTCTTTGTCGCCCTTTGTTTGTAGTCATCTTGCTTTTGTGATAAAAAACACAAGTTGGAATGCACATAGATCATTTCGTTTGCTTTTTTTTGTTGCCAATTGGTTGTGCTTGATTGAGTGGATAAAAGAGTATGTTCTCAAGTGTTGCTCAGCCAAAGAAGAACTTGCAACTTGTTGAAATTGGATATAAAATCAATACAATATTTCTAATTATTAAACATAATATATAGCTGTCAAAGATTAGTAAGAATGTTAAAAATTAAAAAAATGTTTACTTGTGATAGGATTTTAATTGCAAGAGGTTGTAGGTACATGGTACTTGTTGGTTATCTGAGTTGTGAGTCTTAAATCCCTAAGGATGGATAATCTCCCAAGTGTCAAGGATGTCAAACTTGGGAAGAGTACCACATAACCTATTTTCAGGTTGGGCAGGACCAATTACTAAGGTGGGTAAGACCTTCACTTCTGGCTTTGCTAAACCAAGGGGGGTTCCCCTAAAGTGTTACAACAAATATCACCACAACAACTAAATGTTAACTTTGACACAAACCATACCCATTGCATGGTGCAGCCTTACTTTGGTTGTCACTTCATGCCTATATGTTGGTTTGCAATATTCAAGGTCAAACACCTTATTAGAGCAGATAATCTATCACATAGATGTCAATGAATGTATTTTATGATAATCTTTTGTGATGTTATATACATTCAGACATGGCAATTGGAACACACTAGAACAAATAAAACTAAAAAGGAGCTTTTATAAATTTGTATTGAGTGTGTATAGGATGATGGGGAGATGGAGCTAGTATCAAATTGGTGCCTTTATCTAGTTGTGTAATAGTCTTTGAGTCCATACAAAACATGCAATAATTGAAACCAAGGTGATACCTTAATCAAGTACCACAAAAGACAATGCCTTTCAAATTGCACATACTTGTTGTGACCTTTTCACACATCGCCCCATTGCAAATGGGGACCCTTTGTTTTTGCTTTTTTGGGTTCTTTTGCCTTGGCGTCGCAACTGCTAATCACCAGTCTTTTTACAATGAGGAGTTTTCACCCAAGCCAAGTAGAGAATTTAAGCCCGAATCAGTGCACAAGCATCATTAGAATGCTTAGAGGGCCTGGAGGACGAGGATCGCCTATCCATTGAGTCAATTTTGACACCTACTTTTTAGGGATTTTCACTCTGGCCCCCTATTTTTTAGGGACTTTATTTTTGGCACTTTTAGCCTATTTTGGACTTTCTATTTTTTAGGGATTTTTTTGGAAAGTTTCTATTTTGGGAAGGTTTCTATTTTTGGAAAGTGCTAGGGTCATGGTTTCAACATTGTCATCTTCATAAGACCCCTGAAAGTGGAAATAAGTGAGAAATTTCAGATGAACTAGATGAAGGCCAGAAAATTGCTTAAGTGTTGATCATGGCATGAACTTGTGACAAGTCCACCCAAGCTAGACTAGAGAAGATGTCGGAACAATGGCCAAGTCCGCCCACCAAGGATGAATCATGGCACAAGTATGGGTAAAGTTCGCCCAAGCTTGAACAAGACATGGCATAACACTTAGCAAAGTTCGCCCTTGGAGATGTCCCAACACTAAGTTAAGTCTGCCAAGATGAGTTTGAGATGGCTGAAGACCTTGCCAAGTCCGCCCCATGCGGAATATATTATTGCTTAATCATAGAGAAAGTCCGCCTGGGATATGGAAAAACACCTCCAAAGTCTACCATAGGATGATAAGTACAATGGAAAGGAGAGTTGGAAGTCCGCAATGAAGTGGAAAAGAACTCATAAAGTCCGCCATGAGAATGCCTAACTAGCCACAAGGTCCGCCCTCACCTTGGAGAAGTAATGTCTTGACCATTGGAAAGTCTGCCCATGCCTTGGAATAAAAGTTATGAAGTCCGCCCCACTTAAAGATGGAATGGCACAAGTAAGAGAAAGTCTGCCATGACCAAAAGGGAGTATGGAAAGAAATTATTAAGTCCGCCAAGTACAATGGCAAACATGATGCAAAGTTCGACCTAGACCAAGAAAGGAAATGTCAAAGTGTTGAGAAAATCTGCCCTAGTGTAAGAGAAAAGATGGCGAGCACTAGAGAAAGTCCGACTTCTCCCTAGAAATGTTTGTCCAAAGATGAAGAAAGTCCAACCTCCTTCAAAAAGCAACGTCCAAGAGGCCATAAAGTTTGACCAAGGCAAAATGTCTAGACCAATGCAAAGTCCGACTTTGCCCAAAGTGAGGAATGTCCAAACCAACATAAAGTCCGATTTGGCCTAAGAGATGTTCGTCCAAAGTGGCTTGAAGTCTGATTTAGGCCAAGAAAGAAAACGTCCAAGTTCATGTAAAGTCCACCCAAGGAGAGGATCAGAAAATTGGCTAAAATTCAGAAAATTGACTAAGTGTTGGAAGGAAAACAAGAGGAATAAAGAGGAAAAGTAAAGAGGAAGTGAATAAAATCCTTGTCCAAGGATGGAATTTGTCCTACATAGCACAAGCCAAATTCAGAATTGAAGGAAAATCCACAGGCAAAGTTCATTCGAGCATAGAGATGGCCAAAATTTTGGCTAAGTGTTGAATAGCCAAAATTTGACTTAAGTATGGGAAATACTTCATAGAGAAAATTCCAATTTCCTCCATTGTGGCGAAAGCACATAGGCATTCTTCTCCAAATTCAAGGCACTTGAAAGATTATTCAGACATCTTGGGGGGATTTCATCTACAATCCCAGACCTATTGAAGCAACCAGGGCAACTTCTTGAAGGATTTCATCCCCCGAAGAATTAAAGACAAGCCCCTAATTAGAATCAGATGGTGACAAGAGTAATTTAGAGAGGAAATCCAAAGGAATAATACCAATCCAACTCAAGGCGCTTGTGGGAATTTCAAAACAATCAAGAAAGAAGACCTTAATAACTTCAAGTCTAAACATATGCTCCAAGGTGAGACTTCCAATATAGGTGAGAAGAAGAAATCAAAGTCTCAAAAGGAATCCAAGATCAAAGCTAGGAGGAAACAAGCACAAAGGACAGAGTCAACGACAAGGAAAATATTCTAAGGCAAGAACATGGAAAAATAACAAAGTGACCAAGGAGGACATCCAACCTACTAAAGTGGTGCCTCAACCAATCAAATTGTTCCAAGTCAGCATGTCCAGATTCAATGAACTTGACACTCCACCATGCAACAACTTTCTATTTTATTGTTGGTTCATATTTAGCAAAAAGGACAAGTGTCTTCGAATCTCATTTTCTCATTGGTTGAGAAGGAGTTAGTTATGACAAGCCCTAATTAGGTTTTTATTTTGTAATCTTGGCTGTTGATCCTAAATCAATCTTGGCCATTGAATTGTAATTGGGGAGCTTATAAATTGAGCTCATCCCTCATTTGTAAAGCATGGGAGCATGTTGCAAAACATGTTGAGATAAGTAAATTGTTTTATATAACTGCCAAAGTAATAAGTAATACATTGATCGAATTGATGGTGATTACATCTTTATTTTGGAGTTGGCATGGTTCTTATCCCTCATCATAGTTTAGATTTTATTTCATGCATGTTAGATGAATGATAGATTGATAGTATAGATTGGTGAAACTTTCGCTCATACTATTTTTGAATGGATGATTTTCATTCAATGCGTAAAGTTAGACTGAGCTTATAATGTGGATGCTTCAATGCTTACTTTGAATAATATTGTTCTCTTGATGGTATCATTCATAGTATAATCTTAAGCACAAATCCTAAAAGATTGCACCCACTTTGTGTAGTTGTCCTAAGTATGGCGAAGCAAAGCGTGGTTATTGGTTTCACCAAGTCAATACCATCTCTTGAATTCTTAGGAAGTAGATTAGAACTTCTAAACCCTTATCTCTTTTCTAGATTGTTTGAAAGACCCAAACAACAGAGCTTCATTGCCTAAACTTTCATTGTGAATTGAATGAACCTAGCATAAGTCCCTTTGTGTTACTAGCATATGACAACGACCATTAAGCTTATCCACACGCCAAGACTTGACATAAGAAACCTTGGAATCGCCATATGATCTTCTCCCAATCTTAGCATATGCAGTGGTTTTTCAAGAGAGGATAGGGTGTCTTTGGGCAGTTTATTTTGATGTTTGGTGTGTCACAAAACACGCATCAACAATACGCTAGGCTCTACACATACAAGAGTCTAGGATATCAGACTTATGCTCTCTCCTGCGCCTTAGTGCGATCTGGATGATCAGAATCTGATTATATTGTAATGAGTTTTGATAGTGGAACAAGTTTTGAATGTAAGATCTGTTTATTCTTATTCTTCCTCTTGTGCTTCATATGTGTGATTGGATTTGGTATTTATCATTTCACCAGATAAATTGTCAAGGCAATCTTTGAGCCATATCTTTGTTTAATATTCCGCAAATTGGTATCAGAGCCTAGTTATTATGCCAGAAAGTTTTGAACTTGAACAACAGGTTATAGACACTCTCAGAGAACCATATTGTAAGTCTGGATTTAGCTTGTTCATTAAAGTCGGAGTCATCGTCATTATTTTCATTTTGGTTGTGGTTTGGATCTTAGAAAAGGCATTGCCTCATTGAGTTGAGTAAAATCCTCTGTAAACCTCTGGAGCTAGTATTACTGAACGAGGAGCTATCATCAGTAGCTGTGGACCCGCAGTAAGGCCGTAAATCCCGCTTTAGCCGAAGGACAGGCGTCAGGGTGTGCTGTAAGTCGGAAATTGTAGCAGTGAACGGATTCAAAGCTTCCAAGTAAGTTTATTCCTCCATCATGGCGAGTCAGCGCTCAATGAATGCAAGTAGATCTCTTTCTAATGTTATTCATAACTATTTCCAAGATAAAGATGAGTTGATAGATGATAAAGGCAACTTTAAGTTTCCAGAAGTAAAAATCTCTGATTTATATCCTGAAAAAGGCATAAAGGCTAAGATAATGCATTCTGTCAGACAATCTGAAATAAATCTTAGAGTATCTGGTGTTGGTATATGTCCAGTCTATTTACCATTTCTGTTACCAGAAGATGTTAAGAGATGGAAGGAAAAAGGATATTTCCATGTCCACTTCTCATTAGTAGATATAATCCTTCATCCTCATTTTAACTTTGATATAGGAGCTGAATATTTCGCTACTCTTATAGACACTCGGTGTACTATTTGGGATCAAGCTGTCGTAGCACAATTCAAAGGAAGATTAGTCAAATCTTCTGATGAAGAAAATGGTGGTGATGCTCTCATGTCAGTCCGTCCAAATTTCACCATCAATTTAAATGATAAATATGTACAGTCAGCATTCTGCCTGTTACTACAGGTTAAAGGAATTATTTTGCAACCTGATTCTGTCTATGCGACTGTTGGTGGTCGTTGTGTATATAGATTGCTTAATACTGTTTTTCCTCCTTCTAGA
>VDFB02281492.1:356088333-356158306 GCA_007258455.2 Sequoia sempervirens
TCTAGGGCCATAGAATAGGGCTGTTCCCTTGGCCTTCTTGCTAGTTGAGGGTTTTAATTGATCAATAATGTCTTGGGAGATAGGCTTGGACACGGTTTCAAAACTGGGAGCTTGTGCTTTGGGCACCATTGGTAACAAGGTGGGTTTAGACTAATCTAGGGTTTTGACATAGAGAGGTTCAAAACCTAGCTTTTATATTCAAAACCTAGGGCGTAACTTGAAGGTACAATCTCAATGGGTTTGATAGAAATTCACAACTTATACGTGATTTCAAACCACTATAAAGCAACTAAAGAGTACACAAACCAATTCAACTGAAAGACACAGTGAATATCTACCCTAATTCAAGACATTTTGGATAAAGCATAGAGAATGGAATTTGTTTTACTTACGGTTTTTTTGCTTGAAGGAAACCCTAATTTTGACCACGTTGAACTCTAGAATGCTCTTCTCGATCTCTTGGATGCTTCAAACTTGTTTGCAATATTCAATTATGTGAAAAACCAATCTTTTATGTGCATTTAGGTCAAAATTGGGTAGCTTTGGATGTCTTTTCTACCATTACTACTCACTTGCGTGAAGAAAAATGAGTCTCATGTTCACATCTTTGATTTTGAATTTTAGTCGTCGATCTCCTTGTGAGATGGTAGTTTGGATGACTCAGATTGAGTCAACAAGGTTTGAATTTTCATCGCCATCGTTCACCTATCCTTTGCCCAATTAAATTTTTCTGGCTAGAATGTTGACTCATTCGTTCTGTGGGCTCCACCTTCTTTTCCAAGCGGCAAAAGAAATCCACATGTCATTTTCCCATTAACCTCGTTGCTTTTCATAAAACATTATTTTATTCTCATGGGGTGAGTGGGGAACGATTGATATTCAATCTCAATGTTGCATTTTGATCATTGATTTAAAACCTTAATGCATTTGGTATGTGAGTGGAGATCGGGCCCCACACCTACAACAAAACACGTGTCATTAGCCCGCTGACCCCACAACATTTCAGAAAGTATTATTTTATTTCTGCGGGGCTGATAGGGAACGACTAGGATCAAATCCTCTGATCTAACGGTTGGCAAATCTGCACATGCATAAAAGTTAGTTTTAAAGAAGGGGACCCAACTAGGTCGACAGGACTAAGACCCTTGAGATTAATGACTTAAGACTTAAGTCATTCTTAACTTAGGAAATATTTTTGCCCGACTTACGGAAGATTAAAGCAATAGTAATGTTGGATGATCAACAAACCTAGACCAAGGGGCCAGTAATAATATGTTCATGATAGCTCAAGTTGTAACTCAAGTGATCAAAAATTGGGTGTAACAAGTTAGTGAATAAATAGAATGCATAGGGTTTAAGACTATGCAAATATGAAATGAGGGCTTTTGAACCAAAACCTTGAACCCTACCCTAAGGACAAGAGGCAAAAAATCATCACAAGGCAAGGAACCAACTCAAAATTTTCAAAATTTAGAAGCTCTATCAGACATCATGATAAAAGCATGCTACAATTCCCAATAACTTACTATTCAAGAACTCTCATCATCCATCCTCTCATCCAAATGCAACATACTGATGTATAAATGACCACATACAATGTCAAATAGTTAAATCTACATCAACACTAAAGAGACCTATGGATATAGACAATCCACATCCAAGTCATCCCATTTCAATCAATTGGGTGGCCAACCCACACAATTGCATAACTCATAGATCCTCAATCAATGCAACATATAAATTCACCATCACATCAATAACTTGAAAACTGAGATAACCAAGAAGATTTAACTTGTAGATCTCAAGACTTAAACACTAGATCGCTTACAAACCCATATTTTCAAACAAATCCTCAATTAATTACCATAGTCAAAGAACCAAACAAGCATCTAAGATAATAAAAAATTCCTAAAATTGAGCCACAACACCACTTATCAACCACATACATGATCATGTCATGCCAATGCTCAAATCAACATAAACATCCATGAAACCGTAATCATCACCATCACTATGCTTATAATCAACTCTCATTGAATTAGGACTCCAAATATCACACACGTAACAAACATGTCCTCAAAGTAGAAGACAACTAGTGTAGTTGTCACCATCAAAGTCTAAAATCTAAAAACATGTATAAACCTACATTAGAAAGCACTAAATATAATATCTAACAGTACCAAATCATATGTCTCATAAAAAATACACTCCCACAAGTTTTCACCCTCCGATTCATTTTGATGCTCACAAAATTATACCCTGAATCTTAGGTTAGACTATAAGTGCTTAAATACATACAAACCTCCCTCTACACATTCAAGTGAAAAACCACCTAATCCATTGTGCAGTACACTATAAATACTCTCCATGTCTTATTCAAAATCTAAAATCCAATTCCATATGCAAAAGTTGTGACCTGTTAGTTGATCTAGAGCAATGTTGGCTTCATGGAACCAAATTCTAATAGGGTGAAAGTACAAAGTTGTGTCACACTTTCATCCAACTTATCAAAACAAGTGAATTTAATTATTTCTAACTAAAAATCAATTTTGGTCAAACATATGATTTAGTAAGATTCATTCTAGCTAAGTTAGATATGTCCACAAATTTTCCAACTAAAATTGTTGGCTAAATGCATATGTAGCACCACTTTGAGGCCAATTCACCCAAAAAAAAATTATTTGAAAAACTTGATGTTTCAACAACTCCTACTCATGTAAATAACATTTTTTTAAAATATAAAAATACCCCTTTGTCAGTTCATAAGTGTAGTTTTCAAAATGATATATTTTAATTGTTTAATTATTATTTATATTTTATATTTTATTTTAACTAATAGTAGGTTATCAACACTAAAATATTAGGTTGATTGCCATGTCAAGAAAAAATGTTAAACTTTATTTAAAAAATAGAAAAAATATGATGCACTAGATGAAATAATCTATATCAAATGAAAATTGATGTCAAATGGAAACAATTGTGTTTTAATACACACACAATTTATAATTATTTAAAAATATATATTTGTCAAAATTAGAAAAAAATATATCCATGCACTAAAGTTTCAAGTTATAAGTGCACAAAAAAAAATTGAAGGAAAAAAAAAATTTACTATATAAAGATTGACATCTCATGTGACTTCATTTTTCAACATTTAAAAATACAAGCATAAAATATACTAAAAAATACACATTTTATTAGTTTAGATCATTTAAGAATTCAAAACATATATGCTACTTTTTAGTGATTCAATTTTAAAAATTGGATCAATGTTGGTTGTTTCTTTTATAAAAGTGTGACACAACTTTGTATTTTTACCCAATAAAAATTACAAAATATGAAAACTAAACCTATACCACTACATAGTTCTTAGAAAGAGATTTCCAACAATTTTAAAATATTGAAAATATGATATCATGGGTGAAACTTATGGCCCCCAAAAGAAAAGTGCTCCAATAGTCTATAAGGGGTCAAAGTTGGGGCTATGCAAGGGCGGTGGTGGCATGTGGGTGGCACTCAGGTTGTGTTCTAGTGGTACATTTTAAACCAATTTAAAAAATGTTTAGTTTTCCAAAATTTAGTTATTTTTAAGCTTGCATGGGCTAGTTTTCCGACCCTACCCAATATGAGGTTTATGGGCCTTGCCAACCACAACTTGCTACTTGGGGGCCAACTAGTTGCCAACATGGTTGATATCCTTGTATCGACTATCAAAACCTTGGCTGTCAACACTGTTTGTGTAGGGGTAGGGGGTTTGTGGACCCCCACCCCAATTTTTTTTTTTTAAGTCTTGTATGTTATTTTAAAAAAAATTAAATTTAATTGTAAAGTCATATGAATGAGAAAGGGGAAAGGGGGATTTATTTATTTATTTATTTCTGAAGCCTTAGTGACAAAAATAAGTTGAATTTTATGTTAATATTTATTTCTTAGACTTCCTAGATCCAATGTCGAGGTTTGTTTTGTCCCAATAGGTCATCTGTGAAACTTCCTCTATAAAAACCTCTTGGTTAACACTATTTTTTTTCTTTTTTTCCAACTCATTTTTAATCCCCAAATCTATAAAAATAACCACAAATTTGTAAACCTCAAAACCCCAAATCTACAAATCTAACCTGCACAACATATCTCATACCTTGAGATATTTGAAATATCTCCAACATTGTCATGGATTCAACTTTGCATTAGATCTACTCATACAAGGGTTAAATAAAAATAGGTATCTCTCACCTCCTTCAACCATAACCATGAATTTGATGCCACTTGTTGGGAAATTAATACAAGTTAATCAAATCATTTCCTACATAACCCCATGAGAGAAAAGCATGAATACAAGCTTAAATAATAACCATAATATAAATATCAATTACATACCACAAAATAACACAAAATATACCATAAAAAACCATAAAAAGAAAAATATAACCTCCAAAAACATTCACACTCAATGTATATATTCACAATAAAAATATTATAATACACTTGAAAAATTTCTGTGAATACTTCTAAAAAATCAAGCTCCTCCAATACATCCTCCATGTGTCTAAATATGTATTCACACATCCCATGTCATGCTTCACATATGCACTCAACAAGAGAACTCAATACAATGATAGCCACTTAAACTAGTTGACCTCAACCACTAAACATGTGTTTGATTTTATAAAATGAAGCTCATACAAAACAACCAAGTGGTAAGGTAAAACCATATGCTTCAAAATCACGAGTACACAAAACCATTAACCCCAACATTTACTTTTTGGTACTAAGTTTTCCAATATTAAATATTTTCTCGTGCAACCCACACACACAATATCTAACCAATGTCACATACAACTTTACAAGCAAACTTAAATAAATATTTAATGTGGCTAAACACAACACCTAAAATGCACCAAAATAAATATTTATTTTACATAATTCAAATAATTCTTTCTTATGCAAGGTGTACACTACTCTTTTCTTAACAACTTAGAAGATATTGCAACAATAAATAAATAAGAAACTTCATACACCTATCATTATCCCCATGGTATTTTTGCCTTGATGCCAAATTACCAATTTCAATTTATTAAAATAGTTTGACTCAAATTTATATTTTATAGTTTCTTTTTTCTTTTCTCAATTGCGTCCATAAGATTTTTAATTATGTAAAAAATATTATTAGTATGATATTATGTTCACACAACTAAGTAGAATATGATTTTATATAAAGTATAATCATGACATTCATGTATTTTTCAAGTTGTTTTAATACATATTTTGCTATTTATTTGAATGTTTTGGTCAACCTTTATATATATGATGTTTGTATTGTACACAACACATTTGTAATTGTATAAAATGGATTGTGATAATAAATAAACATTAAACATTTGAATCATTCAATAAGTGATTCCATGCATCTAGAGATCTATATAATGAAGAAAATAAACAAATGTATAATTTTTTTTTAATTTCTAAGACTAATATATTTTTAATGTAGATTTTTACATAATGTATCATAAAATACTATAATGTTAGTGGAAAGATACATGTCTTAAAAAGAAAAATATAAATTAATTATTCTTATTTTGATGCATCTTTGTCACTATTGAGTATTTTTAAAATCATTAATACTATTACTAAATTAAAATACCTTCCAAGATGCTTCTTTCTTATAAAATCATTCAAAATATCTTAAATTACCACACTTTCAAAATTCTTGAAAAAGAGTTATGTCAACACTACAAAATATAAACATGTTATGTTTGTCCAAAAAACTATATCTTTACCTATAGACCAATATTCTTCCTATTATAATTTTTTTAAAGGTTAAATGATTGTATGTATTGTTGTGTTAGAGGAAAGGGCCCACTAGTTGAGCATGTTCTAATAGTTGTGATAACATTTATTTATTTAATGCCCAATATTTTGAATAGTATATCGTTAACAATTATGACTTAAAGTTGATAGTGTTGATCATGAATACTCATAATTGGATGAAATCTATTCTTTATATTTGAAAACTGACAAATCATGTGATGTCACATTAACACACCAATAAAACATGTCTTAATGCATAGCTAATATAACTTAATGCACAACTATTAGGTTGGGATCCCATGCAAGCTTTGAAAGAGTAGGGGTCTCATGAAACAAAAATAATATGCTAAAGAATTAATTAGAGTCTTTCTCTAAATAACAACACCTAATTTTTAGTTTGAAGATTTAAGCGAGTGAATTTAGAGTGGGACCAAAAATTATCCCACTAATTTAAACTTTTTTTTACCACTTATGAGATGTTTTTAAATTTCTATTTTTTTAAAAAATTTATATTTATTTAATTAAATTGAATATAAAATATAATAAAATTAATGAAATCACTAACTTCCAAAAACATCATATTGGATGATATAGACCCGAAACCTTAATAATAAGAGGAGGTCCTCTTCTCTAATAAGATTTTATTTGTTTTAATTATAATTTACCTATATTTTGTTTCCAATTTAATAAGTTAACTACATGAAAAGAAAGGGATCCTTCTTCAGAAAATCTTGTAGGTGCAGCCGCAACGTAGATAAGGTAGGCTATCAATACAGTTCATGGTTCTCATGGCTCATCAACTCCTCGGGAGACCGATCCAACCCACTTACCTCTTCGTATCTCATGTTAAATCCCTCTTTTGGCACTCCCCACCATTACTTTCACCCCGTTTTTTTCTCAATCCAGCTTTTCCCAAGAATTGTTTTCCACAAATCCCATCCCTATCATCATATAGGTCTCTTCTATGCTCTGCAACATCCCAACCTGCTGCTGCACTGATCAAAGACCAACAACAAAAACAACTTCAGACACCTTTTGAAAATGAAGATTATGAAGATGACACAGAGTATGAGGAAGAAGATGAAAATTTTAGCGACGAAGAAAACGACAGTTCTGATTATATTCAAGAAAACGAGGAGGTGGCCTCTTCATTGGAACAAAAACAATCAACAATTGCTTCAAAAGTTTCTTCGAGAAGAATTCCTCAATTAACAGTAAAAGAGAAGAAGCAGCTTAAGTCCTATGCTAATGGCCTTGGCAAGAAGCTCAAATGTCATCAGGTAAGTCTGTTCATTGCATAGATTGAAATGGGTGCAATTTCGATATCATAAAAATCGGCCTTATTTGATGTGTTTCTTTTGTAAAACATATTCCAGTGGGTATACTTACGCTAGGTTTTGGAATGGATTTACGCTATTTTTAGTAGACTGTTTTAGCAGGAAAATGAGGGTTCATTAAGTGCTTTTCCATTGCAGCAGTTCGTTTCTGGGAGTCTGGTATGAACCCGATTATGTTGGGGAATACTAAGATTTGGATAGCTGCAAATCTCATACCCTTAATTTTGTCTAGATCAAGGGAAATAAAATATTGCTTTTATTTCATCTGGGATGTATGAAATTTGAAATTTATGTTAATGTCTACTCACAATCATATTAGGTCAATGGGATGAAAGCAAAAAATAACATTAAAAATACAAGAGATGTAAAGAAAAGGAAGAAAATGTAAAAAATACACGAAATAATAGCTTGAGTCAATGTACTATGTTGTTGTTGAGATCTTGCCCCTGACAAGCTGTGATTGATAGAAGCAATGAACCTGTTTACACTTTCAATATTGAGGTTGAAAAAATCAATCTGAAGGTGAAGGTTGAGACAAAGGACTGCCCTACTATTGAGGAGACAAACAAAGCATATGTTGGGTTATCTCTCTAATGAATAGATCAACACATCATTGTTTATCCCTTTGAAATTGAGATTGGAAAAATGAATCTGAAGGTGAAGGTTGAGACAGATAATTGCTCTGATGACCGCTCAAGAGACAAAGTGTATATTGGTTCACGTCTCCGATGAAAGACCAACATGTTGCTGATTGTCATAATGAATAAGATCTCATAAAGAGCCTTGAGTTCCTCTGAAGAGGAAGTGGAATGAAAATCTGCCATGGATCTCTTAGTACATTGAACATTGAAATACAAATTGTTCTTGTCATTGTGTTTCATTGTTGGTATGGGCAATGGAAATGTTTGCCATCAGAAACTTGTCAAACAAAATCGGCTCTCTCTAGGAGACTTTTCTTTTAAATGGAAAATTGATTCTGATATATTTTCCCTTTGCCAAGGTATTTTTAGGTGGGAAGGCTTGGCTATTGGTGGTGTTGTTCAAGGAATTGTAAGGGAGTTAAGGTAGTGGAACAACTTACTACACTAATCTTGAGATGAGGGTAAAGCAAAAATTTCAAATCTTTACAATAGTTACAAAAATTAAACATAAATAAACACAAATATCATGCATACCACAACACAGTGATTTATGTGGGGAAAACCCTTTTGGAAGAAAAACCCCACACACTCCAAAAGCCACCCAATATATTATTCATAAATCAAGAAGATTACAATATACTTGCAGAGCAAGTTTTTCATAGGAGTATCACCTACCAAAGATCCAGAGGCAGCACAACAACTATCAAATTCTCATAATACATCTCAATGCATAGTCATAATACAATGCCCTCTTAAAATAGGGCTACCTTTTAGGGCAAGACAAACTAATAAAATATCTACTGTCAGATTTGAGACCTAATGATGAACGGTCCAAATTTACAATATTAAAATATACATAAAATGTGGCTTTTGAGGGCATTGCCCCCAAACCTCCACTAGGGTGTGTGGCCCCTAAACCCCATCAGGAGGGTGTATCACAAAAAGTCCACTCTGCTCATCAAGGATCTCCAATTTGGAAGACAACCCTCTCACAAACATGGAAGCTTTGGTTGGTTGGAGAAGGTCTGTTGGTGCTTCCTCGGTGTTTGATTTCCTTATTGTAAAATAATTGGTTGCATGCTTATCCTCATAATTGTAAAACTCAACAGGCCAAAGTTTTGACTTGGATTGAGCAAAAATTTGGCATTTTAAAATGTTTTTGTTACTTCCACTTTGGGAATGCAATAGGTTGCATGGGACCACCTTGGGAATAAGGATAGGGGCAACATCCTCCCTTCACAGGACCCCTGTAGATGCTAACCCACGCTTCTTTGAATGCCCAAGTTTGAAGCTTATCTAACTTTTATTGCACAATTGGTGGAGAGAGA
This sequence comes from Sequoia sempervirens, assembly GCA_007258455.2. Lineage (NCBI taxonomy): Eukaryota > Viridiplantae > Streptophyta > Pinopsida > Cupressales > Cupressaceae > Sequoia > Sequoia sempervirens. The sequence continues at coordinate 356,097,445 of VDFB02281492.1, forward strand.
ACATTCAATTGTGTTAGGCATCACCAAAACAACAAAATATGCTTAGCCTAAACTCCATGACACCATCATCTATTGTTATTGGACGTAGTCAACTTCTCATGTATGCATGTTGGTATTTATATGTGTTGGAAAGTGCGATCCATGTGTATCACTAAACGTCCACTCTGTTCATCTAGGATCTCTAACTTGGAAGACAAAACTCTCACAAACATTGAAGCTTTGGTTGGTTGGAGGTGGTTTGTTGGTGCTTCCCTAGTGTTTGATTTCCTTACGATAAAATTATTGGTTGCTTGCTTATCCTTGTAATTCAAAAACTCAGCAAGCCGAAATTTTGACTTGGATTGAGCAAAAAATTGGCATATTAAAAATAAATAAAAATTTATAAAATGAACTTAAATAACATGCAAAATACCATTTAAAAGCATAACACAAGAATTTAATTCTTGCACAGTTAGGAGAATCGTTGAAAAATTGTTGAAATCCACAACAATGAAAAAATATTTGGAAAAAAAAGAACTAAAAAAAAAACATTTACTAGATGGAGAGCTTCTAGAGTTTATGCAGCAAAAACTTGGTGAAAGACTTACCAAAATTTCTGGCAAGTAACTTGTAATATCCCCTCTCTAGGCTTAGTCACCTAGATTTTATTTTAATTTAAATGCTAATCTTCTTAAGTTACATTAAATATTTAACTTAGCGTTTATAAAAATATTTAAAGAGGAGACTTTATAAAGTGGCCTAAGGACATTTTAAAAAAGAAGAAGTGAAATTAATGCTCACTAAGGGACTTCCAAATTGGAGACATAAGGGGAATTAAATAAAAAGTAAAAATTTTGAATATGAAGAAATTATTGTTAGAATTGTGAATAAAGATGAGACGTAGGATCAAACAACGAACAAAAACACTTTCCACGCAAGAGAGCTGCAAACAATAATTTGCTATATCCTCAACAAGAAAAACCTATAGAATGAAAAGCTTGCTTGAACCTCAAGAATTTTCATGAGAGAAATTACAATGAGGGAGAGTTGTTTATAAGAGCATCCCTAAATGATAAAGGGATTAGATCATGATAAGTGTCACCATCCTGTGTGATGAGACAAAATGATCTAATAGTAGCTCTTTGGTTAACAAAAAAAACACTCCTAAGTTTAGCTTAACTACATGAGAAGAAATTAGCCTAATAATTAATTAAATGCGTGATTACTCCAACACCCTCACTTAAGTGAAAAATTAGGGAGTAGCTAAAACCCTAAAAAATGAATGTATAAAAAGCAAAGAATGCATGATGGGTCTCGACAAACAAGGCTTGATGAGGTACCCATGTACAAACAATCTAATCTCTCACAATTGGAGAAAAAAAGAAAACCTCATGGGAAAAACTTCTCTCCAAAAGAGAGAAAGGCGAATGAAGTACTAAGAAGCCTCCAAAACAATGTCCCAAAAAGAATAGGAGCATGACTAGCATCGTTGAAGCATGAAGAAGCTGTAGAAAACAGTCGAATGATGACTAATACAGTGATGAAATGAAGAACCTCCTTTGAAACAAATGATGGTCAAGATCAAGAAGACGAGGATTTGCATGAGTGCCCCCAACAACATTACTCGAATCAGATGGCAAATAAAGAAAAACATTTGGAACTCGAAGATACAAATGGCATAGGTATTAATAGTTTGAAGAACACTGATCAAGTGAAAATAGGTCGCCTCCAGGAATAGGAATCCAAGAGTGTCCATATGGTAAATGCTCCATCTCACCGAAATGTATGGGTAACCAACCCCTGCATCCGTCTAGTACATAGAAACAAAAACTAAATACATAGTGCAATCCAAAACGAACAAGGGAAGCATTAGCACCAATAATAGAAACCCCTCCATAATGTGGAAAGGGAGAGCCAAGACAGGTCCACTGAAACTGTGTCACCAAGAAGTGTATGTAGTAGAACAAAGAACATTTGAACATGAACAAAATAGTACTTGCAATTGAAAAAGGGTGTGTAAACAAGGCACACACACATGAAGCAAGAATCACCAGGATTCAATGTTGTTGTGGAAGGAACACTCACTTGACAAAGTTGTGATGGCAAACAAAGACACTCACAACCCACCCATGACACTTTATATCATAATGCAAGTACAAAAAGCATAACAAGATGTGCGAAAATTGCAAAAAACATAAACTAGAATGACACTTTATCTCAATGCATCTACAAAAAAAATTTGCATGCAAAAGATGTTCAAAATGCCCAAGTAGGACAGAAAGGTGGAAATACATGTAGAACAACCTAAAACAAGTCATTCCATGCAAACAAAAAGTTTCCAGAAGCCAAAATGTCCAAGTAATTCACCATAATGTAAAAACACAACAAAATGAATAAAATGTATTTGGAGAAAAATCTAGAAAAATTGCATGGATAATTGTGAAGAGCTCTGACAGACCTTTCCAACGCCATTGGAATCGTGAAAAACAAAGAAACTAGTCAAAAGTTGTGAGCTTGGAAGTGAAAACAATACTTCTGGCCTTGGTAGGTGATAAAATGTACAAGCAGCAAAATTTGAGAAAAATATCAACACCATTGGATAGTGCTTGAAACCAGCTTTCCGACGATATCTTGTTTTCCCAATTTCGATGACCAAGTGAAAAGTTGTGCCCCTTAAAAAAAAGTTGCCCAATTAGGGCATTAGGAATAAAAACAGAGCCCCCTGGGGGTTGGGGGCTGGTTGCCCATGTGACTTGGGGTTGTGTTGTGTTGTGACCTATTTCACACATCGCCCCATTGCAAATGGGGACCCTAGTAGTTTGCTTTTTAGGGCTTTGCCGTTGCGCTTCAGTTTCATTTGATCTTTGTTTGGGGGTTTAGAGTTTGAGTTTTTGAATGGTCACCCGAGTCAAGCGAAGAATTTGAGCCTGAATCATTGTGCAAACATCATCACAGTGCTTAGGAGGCCCGAGGGACGAAGATCGACTGTCATTTCAGTCAATTCTGACATCTCCTACTTTTTGGGGATTTCCCCTCCGGACCCCCTATTTTTTAGGGACTTCATTTTTGGCATTTTTGGCCCATGTTAGACTTCCTATTTTTTAGGGGCTATTTTTGGAAAGTTACTATTTTTGGAAAAGTTTCTATTTTTGGCATGGTTTCCATCTTTAGAAAGTGCCCGGATTTCAAAAAACCAGTCAAGTCCCAAAAACCAAGGAAAATCATAGAAAATCATTTTAAAAATCTGGAAAAATTCATGAAAAGGTCTGAAAATCATGGTGAAAAATTGCCTAAGTATGGAGATATGAGTTCATGAAGGCATGGAAGGAAGGCTGAAAGTCTGACCAGCAAGGAGAATGGAGAGCAATATTAATGGCATGGATATAATTCGCCATGGCAATAGCAAAAGCTTCAGCCAAGTCCGCCTTTGGAAGAATAGACAATGGCATGGACTCATGGAAAGTCCGCTTCAAGCCAAATGGAATGACATCAAGGCAAGTCCGCCATATGAAGATGGCTTGACTTTGAGTGAAGTCCGCCTAGCTCACAAGGTAAGGCATAAACATGAGTGAAGTCCACCCAGCAAAATAAGACATGGCATGAAGGTAGGTGAAGTCCGCCCAAGATAAGATTGCTTGACTTTAGGTAAAGTCTGCCCAAGGTAATGGCAAGAGATGATGCCAAGTCCGCCCAGCATAAGAGGGAGATGGCATGAGAAGAAGGTAAGTCCGCCCAGCTCATAAAGATGTGGCTTGGACATGAGCAAAGTCCACCCCAAGTAAAGGGCCTAAACAATTGACAAGTTCGCCACATGAAGAATGAATAGCATGAGACTATGGAAAGTCCGCCCATGACATTAAGTCAAGATGGCTCAACACTAATGTAAGTCCGCTCTATGCCTTGGTAAAATGGAAAGAATAACTAGCAAGTCCGCCATACTTAGAGAAGTGGAAAAATCAAAATTTTGCCTAAACTTGGACATTGAAATGTTAAAGATATGCTTGGCACCTTGAGAAATTCGCCATACTTAGAGAAAATAATGAATTTTTTTCCTAAGTCTAGCATTGACATGTCTAGAAAATGAGGAAATTCGCTTGAGACTTAGGAAGTTCTAAAAAATTATGGCAAAATAAAATGAAAAAAATAAAAATAAAATAAAATTTGCCTAAGGCAAAGGCAAGAAAAATTTAAATGAAAATCAAATTTGCCTTGGATAAAAATAAAAGGCCATAATTAAAATAATTAAAATAAAGGGATTGAAAAATGACACATGAAAATAATTATTTTAATTATTTTATTTTTTTATTTTCAACACCCAAAGAGATAAATTTGAATTTTTCTCTAAAACTCAAAATTGGAAAAAGACAAAAGGGACTTCACTGAAGTGGCACCTGATTTAGAAACTTTCCCGGAGACTGATGTTGAAGATAAAATTTGCCATTTGGAAGCTGAGTGCAAGCCAAGTTCGAACTTGATTTAATGGAAACAATTGAATTTTGCTAAATGGGTCGAACTTCTCATCTTTATAATTGAATTTGCTTCTCATTTTTCAATCATTCAATTTTCGAAAGAAAAGTTGTGAGAAGAAATTTTGGCTAAGGCAAGAAAGTTGAGGAAGTTTGAAGCAAAGTGAAGGAAGCAAATTCATACCAACCAGCACGGTGATCTTGACCATTTCATTTTTTTCCAAAGAACCAGGCAGATTTATTTTCTTTACTTCATTCCGGCACAAAGAACTTCGTCAATTCTTTCATTTCCAGTGTAATTTTTCACGAAGTTTGATTTGTCAATTAGCTGGAATATTTTTCGAGTAATTTAATTTTAATTTTAATATTCTCTTTGTACCTTCTTGCAGATTTATTTTCAAGAGAATAAAAATGAAGTTCGCTAATAAGGGTTCGCAGCCACAGTCCAAAATCAAATCCAAATGGAAGAACATTGTGGACACCAACCTTGGCCATGTTGACTTTGATGATTTTAAGAAAAGAATGTACGGAAGTGATGGACTTTTACCTACGCCAATTGCAAGAAGGATGATGCGCAACGGTATTGTTCATGCAACTAGATTTCCGCCAGCAAAAGAATGTCCAAAGCTCATGGTAGAGTGTGCATTGCATTATAATGCACAAGAAAGACAGATAGAAGCACTTGATGGAAGAGTGCTGGCATATTTGACTGAGCCAGCCATACAAGAGACATTTGGAATTCCAACTTACCACCGAACATCTTATCGAACCAAAGATGATGAACGTAAACTTTACGAAGATCAACAAGATCTCTGTGCATCAAATATAAACAAGTCCTGGTTGGTGAAGCCCAGACCTACTGTCAAAAAGATGCCAAAGAAGTTGACCAGAACTGATTTTAAAGAAGAATACGGAGATATTGTCTTACTGCTGAATAGAATGGTAGGCAATCCTTAGGGTGCGCCTTTTGAAACCTAGATGTATTATTTCATTGATGAAATAACTTCCGGGGTTAAAATGTTCAACTGGTCTAGAATGATCAGTGACAGTCTCCACGAGCAGTTGGTCAACCTGGAAAGAACCAAAACTTTTCATATGAGTTCTTATGTCATATATTTGCTAGCAAGGACCTATAAATATGTTGGCTTGATTTGCAAAGGTGCAGTCGGCAATGGCGAAGGAGAGTTCAAGTCCTACGATTGCTATCCGCACTTGCAGTTGAAGGAGAAATCACACTTCAGACGGGCACATGACGCCTTTCTTATGTATATCACTCGAATTCTCCAAGGCGAAACACATCAGAGGCTTACCCGTGAGGCCAAAAGTCTGATTGGCAGATATGGATCCTGGTTCATCCAATTTCCCAAATTTACTTACATCAGGATTCAAGGATTCACAGGTCGCCCATACAGATTGCCCATTTATCCTACCAACAAAATGGTTTTGTTGGAAGTTCTAAGGCAATTGGAGACATCAGAATATCCAAAGGCCAAAGCAGAAAGCAACTGTCACTTTTCCACTCTTCATCGACAATATGGAAGAATCATGTCCATCGGCGCAAGCGGCAAAGAGTGCTCAATTAGAGATGCAAAGATACCCGTTCATATCCTACAAGCCCAGAAGTGACTTCGATCCACTCCATCACATTGGAACTGTGGACAAAGAGAAATACAGACACAGAATAGACTTAGAAGATTTTTGGGCCACTGCAGCTGATGAATATGATGTGAGAAAAAGGTTGTGGTCAAGATTGCCACTGGATATGATAAGGACGACAGAACTCTTCCGAGTACCTGATCAGCTGGATGGTGATGGAATATATGTGCAGTCAGGCTTTGATGAAAACCAACCGCTTCCTCCTATAAGGTGGTCTGAACCTGAGCTTGGTGACCTGACAACATTCATGAGGCCTGTATTCAAATATTCCCAATGGTGGATGGACCAGCAAGTGAAAATTTTGCAACAAAGAAAGGTGCCATTTACATACAATCTAATGGGTGAGGCAGAGTCTTGTTCCTCAAATGCCAGTGCATCTCATGGAGGTGAACCAACAGACGCTGGCAACTTGAAAAAGAGAAAAGAAATTGATGACTTTGCAAAGCAGAACAAGAAGAAAGCAACGGATGAAGGACCCGCTCAAAAGAAGCAAAAGTCCAAGCCCCTTCATTCGGCTACATCCAGAAATATAGATGAAATATTGATCATGGAGGAAGAGTCATGGGAGCAAGTTAGAATTCCTTCGCCAATTTTGGAAAGAGATATGGAGCCAATGCAATTGGAAGATGATGATCACCCCTCTCCTACGGGTACGGAGATTCTGGAATCGGACAATGACATGGATATCATGGATGGAAAATTTGAAGAGGGAATGATTTCCGCTCTCAAGGGGATCCAGGAGGACCCATCCGTGCAAGAGATTCAAGATATGCCAAAAGTTCAGGATATGCAGGACGTCCAAGATCAACAGGAAGATGGAATTGAACAGTCAACCATCCCAGATTGGCTGAAAGAGAGACTAAAGATAAAGGCGCCAGTAGAGGTACCAGAAGAAGATGATACCGTAGACTTCTTGGCGAGGCTAGAGCAAACTACCACAAGAAAGCCAGCCAAGAAATTTTCTGCCATACAAAGAGATGAGGCTGGTAACTGCACAGTGCAAATTGCAATGCCTACAGTTGATAAATTCCAAGATGAGATTGCCCCAAACAAATATGCCATCACAACTATTGATATGGGTCCGACGACAAAAGGACAAGAAGTTGAGGACTTGGATAATTCTGTTGCCACCATCAAGTCTAGGCTGGAGAGAGAAGTGGCGAAGAAGAGAGAGATTGAGCGTCTAAAAGAGTATATCCAACATTTAACCAGGCCACTCAATCAAGGTGACCAATCGACACCTCCACTTCCAAACTCTTCACAGGAACTGGTCAGAAATTTTGAAGATGAATTGACTACAGCCAGAGAAACTAAAGACTGGATGGCAGGAAAGAAAGAAGAGGCAATGGCATTCGCAGAGAAGTTGGCATATGTTTATGAGCAAACTTCCTTTCTGCTATCACGAGTGGCAAACTTGGCAGAAGCATGGGATGGCCTCCAAGACATCCAAAATAAAATTATCCCATGTCTTAGAGAAATAAAGGGCATTCCAAAGCAGAGATTGATTGATGAAAAGATTATTGAAGCTGGAGCTGCATATGATTTCAGCAGCTGGTACTATGCATTGATCTCACGGGGAGAAGTCCTAGAAATTGTAAAGCAAGATGGCACCGAAATTGAAGAGCAGGCAAAGGAGATTCGGAGTAAGATTTACCAAATGGCTGCATATGTGCTTGACAGAGATATTGTCCGAAAGAAACACTTGCAGCCAGAAAATTTAAAAGATAAAGTTCAAAGAATTTTCTCCATCACTTCCGGGCCAATCATGAAGGAAAATTTGACCAAAGGATTCAGCTTCGTGACCGTCCGAGACACCTTTTTGCTGCATGAATCAGAATGGACAATCACCTTCGCAGGATGTGTAGAAAGTCTAGACTTGATGGAGTACAAAGTCAATGCGCTGCCGGACATTACCATGGAAGAAGTCAGCATGATCGTGTCCAGGTTCACCGAACGTAATGCTTTGCGAGTGGATAAGGATGCAACTCCAGTGCATGAAGTTCTCTGCAGTTAACTGATTGTTGTTTAGGCAACCCTAATTAGGGTTTAGTTATTTTGAATCTGGGCCGTTAATCTCATTTTGATCTTGGTCGTTCATTGTACTCGAAACTCTATATAAACCCCCCCCCCCCTCCCTCTCTCTAATTTGATCAATTAGAAGATTAGAGAATTCATCGGGATTAGAGATTAGAATCATTAGAGGAGATTAGAAGAAATTGCAGAGAATAAGAGAGAGTTTTATGAAATTGTTGCTAAAGACTATTTTGATAATAAAGTTCATAATGCATGAGATGCTTTGAATCCTTTCATTGTCAAATGGTTGCATGGTTGCATATTTCTCTTCCTCGTAAAGTAGATTTGAATTAGAATCTTATTCAATGCATGTTAAGAGAATGACAGATTGATAGCAGAGATTAGTGAAACTTAGCTCATACTTTCTTTGAGTGGATGCTTTTCATTCAATGCGTAAAGTTAGACTGAGATTTTGATGTGGATGCTTCAATGTTTACTTCAAATAATGTTGTTCTATTGATGGTATTGTTCGTAGTAAGGAAATCTTAAGCACAAATCCCAGAAGATTGCACTTGCTTTGTGTAGTTGTCGTATAGCGTGGCAAAACAAAGTATTGTTTATTTAGTTTCACTCAATCCTTGCCGTCTCTTGATTTCATAGGAATAGCATAGGATTTCTAAACCCTTACTCTTTTTTCACTTTTTTTTATCTAAAGTCAGAAAATTCCAAAATGATCTGCATTCGTGTCTTTGCTTTTGAGTAATTTACCAAAGTAAATCCCTATTGTGTCTCAGCAAATCACATCAACCACAGAGCTTTTCCACACCTACTGAAACATTGGAATTGTGTATGATCTTTCTTGTAGTCTTAGCATACGAGGTAGTTTTTCAAGAGGGGATAGAGCGTCTTTGGATACTTTATTCTAGAATGTTTGTTGTGTCATAAAACACGCATCAACACGTTGGAGTTTAAAAATCAACCCTGCCAACCCGTTGTTGATGGTGGTGGACGGGTGGTAGGGGCCAGCAGCATCGCCTGCAGCCTCTATAGTCACTAAATATAGCGGTTGTGCTGAAAATGCCCGTAATAAATTTTTTTTTTTGCATTTTTTTTTATTTTTTTAAAATCTGCCGTTACAGTATGGCATTTGGGAGGCCATATGACCTAGCAAAAAAAAATTGCCTCAAAAACTATTGATGGTGAAAGAGGGCAAATTTATAGTCAAAATTTATTGATTCATTCTCTTGAATGCAATGGTGAGGTCCTTTTCATGCCAAATTGCACTAAAAAATTGCCCAACTCCACAAATTGCAAAAAAAAGCAAAGAAGATTCTAGATTTACTCCTGTAACCCTAGTTGAAGCAAAAAACCTCAAAAATTGAGAAGGGGTTCATTGAATCCACACTTTGATATCGTGTTAGAATTGTGAATAAACACGAGATGTAGGATCAAACAACGAACAAAAACATCTTCATGCAAGAGAGCTGCAAACAATAATTTGCTATATCCTCAACAAGAAAAACTTACAAAATGAAAAGATTGCTTGAACCTCAAGAATGCTCATGAGAGATAATACAATGAGGGAGAGTGCTTTATAAGAGCAACCCTAAATGATAAAGGGACTAGATTATGTCAAGTGTTGCCATTCTATGTGTTGAGACAAAATTATCTAATATAGCTCTCTAGTTAATAGAAAAAAACACTCCTAAGTTTAGCTTAAGTGCATGAGAAAGATTAATTAATTATTAGCTAATGCATGATTACTCTAATAATTATGTGGGAGTTATGGAAGAATGAAGAAAAGTAATTTTTGGCTCATTTTTCTAGAGAGGGAATTTTTGGAGAAGAGTTTTTGTTGCTGGTTTTTTTCTAGAGCTTTGTGAAAACAAAATCCTTCATGGGAAATATCATCTTTGGAGGTGAAAGACCCTTCCTGGGTGATTGCTGACAGTTTCAGGCAGGGACTGTGTTGGCATTTAATTGTTTTCATCAGAGGTTTTCAAGATATTAATATTGTACAAGTTTTAGGTATTTAATGTAGAGCCGTACAGCATGGTTTTTTAGTTGTTCCATTTATTTTAAAGAAATTGCACTTTGTGAGGCCGTACAAGTCTGATGAAGTTGCCTCATTTATGTATGGAGCCATAACATATTTTTAAAAAAGCTGTACAGTTTAATGTTTCAAGCATTGTACCAAAGAAAGGGTGAAATGAAAGAAATTGTTGAATACTTTGGCGAGTTTCTTGAAGGGTGACGTGAGCTGAGGTGGTCGAAGCAGCTTCAGATTTAATAAGGAACATATACTGTACATAATGTGTGCCGTACAGGGATAAATATAATAATTCATACATTTGGTGATTGCAATTAATGCAAGGAATTTGAAGTTTCATCACTAGCTCGAAGGGGGTCAAGTGGAAGAATCATAGCAATTAAAGGAGTAAAATCGGGGCTATTAAGGAGTTGCAGCATGATATTTGAGGAGTTTTAATTTCTTGTAGTGACCTTACAAGTAATTTGGAAGCTGCTGTGCCAACTATTGAGCCGCCGTACAAGCAATGGGTTAAAATAATGCTGTACCATTTATGAATTTTTCTGGTGCTTTAAACAGGTCAGAAATCTCAGAATTATATGTTTTTTATAAATTCTATATATATATATATATATATTACTATTCAACAGTTGTAATGTGCACTTCAGTTTTATGAAGACAGAATGAATAAAAAAATACTTGTTGCTAAAATTGCAATACATTGTGTATTTTATGTTAAATATTTTTTGTGAATCATATTTGAGGATTTGAATGAATATTTCCAAGTACAAACTCAACATATCGGGGTACTGCCAAACTGTTTGACGAAATGTCTGTATGTTAGAAGGCTGAAAGCTTGGTGATTTTTTTGGGAAAAAATTGGATTCAGTTCTAGGGTGGCCATTACATAAGTGGTTGAGCATTTTTGGCTCATGAATACTCATGAGTTTGTGAGTAACTCACAGATTTTGTAAACTATGCCTGTTCTAGTTATGTGTTACGTATGTTTCTTTTCATTGGGAAGAGAGGTTTTACTGATACCCATAAAACAGACCTTATTCTGAAGTGATTGAGGATGAAGCATCTTAAGCGTTCTGTTGACTATGGTATCATGCTTGATGATAGTTCTTATTGTTAATCTCACAGCCATAATTGCCCATAGACACACTTACATAAAGTTGAGATTGAAACTACAAGAATTTGATTAGAATTTGGCAGAGACAGATTGGCTTTGATTATGTTGGTGACTTTAATATAGCATACATCTTCATGATTTTAAGGAACAAACTTTTTTGTAAATCCAAACTAAAAGAAGTTCAAATCCTTTGGTTGTGGGTTTCTTGTCCATGGGACTTCAAAGGTTAATGACACATACTTTGTTGAATGTGTTGTTGATGTTTATTTGTTGTATATTGTATGGCAGCCCATATTTGGTGTTTGTGTTTTTGTTAGGTTCTGTAGTATCAGTATAGCAATTAGTGGATATTGCCCTTAATCGATCATTGGGAGGCTATATATCAGCATCTTGCTTCATTTGTATCATCTTGCAATAGATACTCAAAATGATGTATAAGAGGTACTAGTACTAGGTTCATTGGTGTCCCTGATGAATTGGAATGGATTGGCATTGGGAGATTCCTCAGGCGCCAATTCCTTTTGCTTGCTTACTACTTTTTTTTGAATCTAATTTGGTGGTTTGGGTATGGGGTCAGTTACTGGTTTGTAGGTATGGCAATTGCTTTTTCTTGGGTTTGGGATAGTTGGGTAAGGCTGTACAATATATATTAAAATTATATAAGAATACCTTAAATTTGCCAAGACAAAAGTACAGAATTGAAATTGATAGCGATAAAGATAATTGATAATTCAAAGTCAAACATGGAATCCATATAAAATACAATCAATAATCTTCATTTTACTCTTCATCAAGAGCATCAAAGTCATCACTTGGTTCATTTGAACCACAAGCAATTGCAATGCCAATTCCACTAGCTATATTAAGTGTAGGAGCCCCTTCATCATCTAAAGAAATTGTGTCAAGCCATGCAATAAATGCATCCAAGTTGATATGCTCATGGATTACATCCCAATTCTTTGTCGCCCTTTGTTTGTAGTCATCTTGCTTTTGTGATAAAAAACACAAGTTGGAATGCACATAGATCATTTCGTTTGCTTTTTTTTGTTGCCAATTGGTTGTGCTTGATTGAGTGGATAAAAGAGTATGTTCTCAAGTGTTGCTCAGCCAAAGAAGAACTTGCAACTTGTTGAAATTGGATATAAAATCAATACAATATTTCTAATTATTAAACATAATATATAGCTGTCAAAGATTAGTAAGAATGTTAAAAATTAAAAAAATGTTTACTTGTGATAGGATTTTAATTGCAAGAGGTTGTAGGTACATGGTACTTGTTGGTTATCTGAGTTGTGAGTCTTAAATCCCTAAGGATGGATAATCTCCCAAGTGTCAAGGATGTCAAACTTGGGAAGAGTACCACATAACCTATTTTCAGGTTGGGCAGGACCAATTACTAAGGTGGGTAAGACCTTCACTTCTGGCTTTGCTAAACCAAGGGGGGTTCCCCTAAAGTGTTACAACAAATATCACCACAACAACTAAATGTTAACTTTGACACAAACCATACCCATTGCATGGTGCAGCCTTACTTTGGTTGTCACTTCATGCCTATATGTTGGTTTGCAATATTCAAGGTCAAACACCTTATTAGAGCAGATAATCTATCACATAGATGTCAATGAATGTATTTTATGATAATCTTTTGTGATGTTATATACATTCAGACATGGCAATTGGAACACACTAGAACAAATAAAACTAAAAAGGAGCTTTTATAAATTTGTATTGAGTGTGTATAGGATGATGGGGAGATGGAGCTAGTATCAAATTGGTGCCTTTATCTAGTTGTGTAATAGTCTTTGAGTCCATACAAAACATGCAATAATTGAAACCAAGGTGATACCTTAATCAAGTACCACAAAAGACAATGCCTTTCAAATTGCACATACTTGTTGTGACCTTTTCACACATCGCCCCATTGCAAATGGGGACCCTTTGTTTTTGCTTTTTTGGGTTCTTTTGCCTTGGCGTCGCAACTGCTAATCACCAGTCTTTTTACAATGAGGAGTTTTCACCCAAGCCAAGTAGAGAATTTAAGCCCGAATCAGTGCACAAGCATCATTAGAATGCTTAGAGGGCCTGGAGGACGAGGATCGCCTATCCATTGAGTCAATTTTGACACCTACTTTTTAGGGATTTTCACTCTGGCCCCCTATTTTTTAGGGACTTTATTTTTGGCACTTTTAGCCTATTTTGGACTTTCTATTTTTTAGGGATTTTTTTGGAAAGTTTCTATTTTGGGAAGGTTTCTATTTTTGGAAAGTGCTAGGGTCATGGTTTCAACATTGTCATCTTCATAAGACCCCTGAAAGTGGAAATAAGTGAGAAATTTCAGATGAACTAGATGAAGGCCAGAAAATTGCTTAAGTGTTGATCATGGCATGAACTTGTGACAAGTCCACCCAAGCTAGACTAGAGAAGATGTCGGAACAATGGCCAAGTCCGCCCACCAAGGATGAATCATGGCACAAGTATGGGTAAAGTTCGCCCAAGCTTGAACAAGACATGGCATAACACTTAGCAAAGTTCGCCCTTGGAGATGTCCCAACACTAAGTTAAGTCTGCCAAGATGAGTTTGAGATGGCTGAAGACCTTGCCAAGTCCGCCCCATGCGGAATATATTATTGCTTAATCATAGAGAAAGTCCGCCTGGGATATGGAAAAACACCTCCAAAGTCTACCATAGGATGATAAGTACAATGGAAAGGAGAGTTGGAAGTCCGCAATGAAGTGGAAAAGAACTCATAAAGTCCGCCATGAGAATGCCTAACTAGCCACAAGGTCCGCCCTCACCTTGGAGAAGTAATGTCTTGACCATTGGAAAGTCTGCCCATGCCTTGGAATAAAAGTTATGAAGTCCGCCCCACTTAAAGATGGAATGGCACAAGTAAGAGAAAGTCTGCCATGACCAAAAGGGAGTATGGAAAGAAATTATTAAGTCCGCCAAGTACAATGGCAAACATGATGCAAAGTTCGACCTAGACCAAGAAAGGAAATGTCAAAGTGTTGAGAAAATCTGCCCTAGTGTAAGAGAAAAGATGGCGAGCACTAGAGAAAGTCCGACTTCTCCCTAGAAATGTTTGTCCAAAGATGAAGAAAGTCCAACCTCCTTCAAAAAGCAACGTCCAAGAGGCCATAAAGTTTGACCAAGGCAAAATGTCTAGACCAATGCAAAGTCCGACTTTGCCCAAAGTGAGGAATGTCCAAACCAACATAAAGTCCGATTTGGCCTAAGAGATGTTCGTCCAAAGTGGCTTGAAGTCTGATTTAGGCCAAGAAAGAAAACGTCCAAGTTCATGTAAAGTCCACCCAAGGAGAGGATCAGAAAATTGGCTAAAATTCAGAAAATTGACTAAGTGTTGGAAGGAAAACAAGAGGAATAAAGAGGAAAAGTAAAGAGGAAGTGAATAAAATCCTTGTCCAAGGATGGAATTTGTCCTACATAGCACAAGCCAAATTCAGAATTGAAGGAAAATCCACAGGCAAAGTTCATTCGAGCATAGAGATGGCCAAAATTTTGGCTAAGTGTTGAATAGCCAAAATTTGACTTAAGTATGGGAAATACTTCATAGAGAAAATTCCAATTTCCTCCATTGTGGCGAAAGCACATAGGCATTCTTCTCCAAATTCAAGGCACTTGAAAGATTATTCAGACATCTTGGGGGGATTTCATCTACAATCCCAGACCTATTGAAGCAACCAGGGCAACTTCTTGAAGGATTTCATCCCCCGAAGAATTAAAGACAAGCCCCTAATTAGAATCAGATGGTGACAAGAGTAATTTAGAGAGGAAATCCAAAGGAATAATACCAATCCAACTCAAGGCGCTTGTGGGAATTTCAAAACAATCAAGAAAGAAGACCTTAATAACTTCAAGTCTAAACATATGCTCCAAGGTGAGACTTCCAATATAGGTGAGAAGAAGAAATCAAAGTCTCAAAAGGAATCCAAGATCAAAGCTAGGAGGAAACAAGCACAAAGGACAGAGTCAACGACAAGGAAAATATTCTAAGGCAAGAACATGGAAAAATAACAAAGTGACCAAGGAGGACATCCAACCTACTAAAGTGGTGCCTCAACCAATCAAATTGTTCCAAGTCAGCATGTCCAGATTCAATGAACTTGACACTCCACCATGCAACAACTTTCTATTTTATTGTTGGTTCATATTTAGCAAAAAGGACAAGTGTCTTCGAATCTCATTTTCTCATTGGTTGAGAAGGAGTTAGTTATGACAAGCCCTAATTAGGTTTTTATTTTGTAATCTTGGCTGTTGATCCTAAATCAATCTTGGCCATTGAATTGTAATTGGGGAGCTTATAAATTGAGCTCATCCCTCATTTGTAAAGCATGGGAGCATGTTGCAAAACATGTTGAGATAAGTAAATTGTTTTATATAACTGCCAAAGTAATAAGTAATACATTGATCGAATTGATGGTGATTACATCTTTATTTTGGAGTTGGCATGGTTCTTATCCCTCATCATAGTTTAGATTTTATTTCATGCATGTTAGATGAATGATAGATTGATAGTATAGATTGGTGAAACTTTCGCTCATACTATTTTTGAATGGATGATTTTCATTCAATGCGTAAAGTTAGACTGAGCTTATAATGTGGATGCTTCAATGCTTACTTTGAATAATATTGTTCTCTTGATGGTATCATTCATAGTATAATCTTAAGCACAAATCCTAAAAGATTGCACCCACTTTGTGTAGTTGTCCTAAGTATGGCGAAGCAAAGCGTGGTTATTGGTTTCACCAAGTCAATACCATCTCTTGAATTCTTAGGAAGTAGATTAGAACTTCTAAACCCTTATCTCTTTTCTAGATTGTTTGAAAGACCCAAACAACAGAGCTTCATTGCCTAAACTTTCATTGTGAATTGAATGAACCTAGCATAAGTCCCTTTGTGTTACTAGCATATGACAACGACCATTAAGCTTATCCACACGCCAAGACTTGACATAAGAAACCTTGGAATCGCCATATGATCTTCTCCCAATCTTAGCATATGCAGTGGTTTTTCAAGAGAGGATAGGGTGTCTTTGGGCAGTTTATTTTGATGTTTGGTGTGTCACAAAACACGCATCAACAATACGCTAGGCTCTACACATACAAGAGTCTAGGATATCAGACTTATGCTCTCTCCTGCGCCTTAGTGCGATCTGGATGATCAGAATCTGATTATATTGTAATGAGTTTTGATAGTGGAACAAGTTTTGAATGTAAGATCTGTTTATTCTTATTCTTCCTCTTGTGCTTCATATGTGTGATTGGATTTGGTATTTATCATTTCACCAGATAAATTGTCAAGGCAATCTTTGAGCCATATCTTTGTTTAATATTCCGCAAATTGGTATCAGAGCCTAGTTATTATGCCAGAAAGTTTTGAACTTGAACAACAGGTTATAGACACTCTCAGAGAACCATATTGTAAGTCTGGATTTAGCTTGTTCATTAAAGTCGGAGTCATCGTCATTATTTTCATTTTGGTTGTGGTTTGGATCTTAGAAAAGGCATTGCCTCATTGAGTTGAGTAAAATCCTCTGTAAACCTCTGGAGCTAGTATTACTGAACGAGGAGCTATCATCAGTAGCTGTGGACCCGCAGTAAGGCCGTAAATCCCGCTTTAGCCGAAGGACAGGCGTCAGGGTGTGCTGTAAGTCGGAAATTGTAGCAGTGAACGGATTCAAAGCTTCCAAGTAAGTTTATTCCTCCATCATGGCGAGTCAGCGCTCAATGAATGCAAGTAGATCTCTTTCTAATGTTATTCATAACTATTTCCAAGATAAAGATGAGTTGATAGATGATAAAGGCAACTTTAAGTTTCCAGAAGTAAAAATCTCTGATTTATATCCTGAAAAAGGCATAAAGGCTAAGATAATGCATTCTGTCAGACAATCTGAAATAAATCTTAGAGTATCTGGTGTTGGTATATGTCCAGTCTATTTACCATTTCTGTTACCAGAAGATGTTAAGAGATGGAAGGAAAAAGGATATTTCCATGTCCACTTCTCATTAGTAGATATAATCCTTCATCCTCATTTTAACTTTGATATAGGAGCTGAATATTTCGCTACTCTTATAGACACTCGGTGTACTATTTGGGATCAAGCTGTCGTAGCACAATTCAAAGGAAGATTAGTCAAATCTTCTGATGAAGAAAATGGTGGTGATGCTCTCATGTCAGTCCGTCCAAATTTCACCATCAATTTAAATGATAAATATGTACAGTCAGCATTCTGCCTGTTACTACAGGTTAAAGGAATTATTTTGCAACCTGATTCTGTCTATGCGACTGTTGGTGGTCGTTGTGTATATAGATTGCTTAATACTGTTTTTCCTCCTTCTAGATTTCCAGCAGGTGTAAGCTATACAGAAGCCAATGCTAATGTAGATGCCCATGGAAGACATATTGATTCAACAGGTTTTGAAATAGGATTCCCTGTAATTGAGCAGCAGATCCATAAATCTCAACCTTCATTTCAGAATCTTCCCATTCCTTCTACAGGTCTTTTCACAGGAAAACCTAAGATGCAAAGTAGAAGACTAGCTAGCATTGACCTTCAGAGTCTCCCTGAGCAACAACCTCTGTTTGTTCAACCAGAGACTTCAACCTCTTACAATGCACCTCGCTTATCAAAATCTTTCTCTATGTCTAGAAATTTCCCAACATCCTCCAATAAACCATTCATTGATTATAACCCTGAAGAGTCCATAGGATCTTCTCAGTACCCTAGATATAAACAGGTACCCTCTGCTCATTCCTTAGACAATCCGGAGCTGATAGACAAATTAGCTAGACAAGTCAGTCAAAGATTGGCTTTAACCTCAAAAGATGAGTCTCAGCCAGACAAAAAAGGAAAAGGAATAAAGCTCACAAAGATGGGTGAAAAGGGGTGTATGTTAAAAGAAAAACTCCCCAGAGCAGGGACTGAGAAAAGACACAAGTATAAAATGGAACTCAATCATCAAGAACAGGAGATAGTTAGTATTGAACCAGGTCGATGGCCTCCATCAGATCAATATACTATCATCACTCCTGATAAGAATCAATGGGGAAAATATGAATCAAAGATTCATACAGATTTGGGAAAGAAGCAGAAGAATTCAGAAGCACAAAGAAACTGGGTTTCTCAATGGTTATCTTCTGCTCAGGAAAATATTGATGACATAGCTATAGATGTTAGACATGCTGTAAATAACTCTTTAGACGTTGTACATAAGATTGATATTGTTTCTGAAGATCAGCAAACAAATTTCTCTGTTATGAAAAATATAGAACATTTTTGTGGCACCTTATCAAATGATATTGCCAGTATAAATTATGATGTTACTCAGACACATGCCAGTGTTAAAAAAGTTATCTCAGTACAAGAACATCAAGATAACTATCTAACTCATATATATGGAAATCAGCAATCTAATGAAGTATCTAGAAAAGATGATGCTGATAAACAAACAGTTGCTTTAGCAGGTATTGCTAAAAAACTAGAAAAGGTCAGAAAATATACAAAGAAGATTAGAGTAACACAAACTGGTAAACATAGCAGTTCTAGCGAAGAGTTAGAACCCCAAAAGAAGACAGAAAAGAAACTAGAAGTGCCATCAAGCCAGAAAAAAGGTAGTTCTTATACAGAGAAAGAAATCATCCAAAGAAGAACATGCTTCTTCTTCCTCTTCTTCTTCTAAAAAGAAATCCTTACATATCTTATTGCCAACAAAGGAACACACTTCAGTTGGTAAAGAAAAAGGTATCCAAATACCTAAAGAAGAGCCATTAAAAGATTGGCTAGAAGAAGTAGGAGTAGAATCAGAATTAGAAGAACCAGTCTATATGGATGAACCTGGTTTTGCCAATAAGGATTCAGAATATTCTATTTCTGACACTGATAACATAACATCCTCTAACACTTCCTCTGTAAATACTGATAATGAGGAATATTCTTTAGAGCTGTCCAACTATCAACAGATAGAGCAACAAGAACCATGGGAGAACCTCAAAAAACTCTCTATGGATATAGAAATGCAGGAACCAGTAAGTGAAAATCTCAAGCCTGAACAGATGCGTCCATTTGCATCAAGTGGTTATATTCTTAATATAGATAAACTGGTAAATCCTTATGAAGCTCTATGTACCTGGATAGACACTCTTGAAAATCTCTTTGAAAGAGGAGGAACATGGACAGAGCCTGGAAAAGTTTTGTATGCAGTTAGACTAATGACAGGGAAATTAAGAAATTGGTGGAATAATCTCCCAGATTTAGGGCCAGTACCAAAAATTATCCCTACACAACCTACAGATCCTATTTTGGTTGATCTGAAGAATTTAGGAAAAGATGACATATTTCAAGCAGGTTTTGATGAATTCAAGTGGCTTTTGACAGAGTTATTTTGTGATGATATTTCAAATCAAGCTGTGGAAGCCAATAAAATATTGCAGTCTATGAAGTTGAAAAACTTAGCAAAGTTTGATGCTTATAATTGTATGTTTGAATCATACATGGTAGCTGCAAATAAGATGCATGACCTGACTACAAAGCAGTATTATTTAAATTCATTACCTTGTGGTTTAGGTGCATGGGCACAAGATTATATCATCAAAAAAGAACAACAAAATCTTGATGATGTTAGTTTTCCTACACTCAGAAGGTTAATCAGATATAAGCTGGAAAAGCAATGTCTTTTAGGAGCCTTACAGTTAAATAAAGACGAGTATAATTATACTTGTAATTTGAAGGAATTTTGTAATCTTCCTCCAATCAATCAGCTAAAAGACTTCCAGCAATTGAAAGAATTCAAGAAAAAAGGTTGTGGCAAGAACTGCAAATGTAAACATTGCTCCAGAAAGATAAAGCATTACCATGAAGGAGAATTCACTTTCAAAAGAAGTAAGCATGGTAAGCATAAAAGGCATTATAAGGCTATTCCTTATCAAAAAAGGAAATCTTATACTCCCCCTTGGTTATTAAAAAAAAGAGATAACCATTCAAATAAAAGGATCAAATGCTTTATTTGCAACGGTCCTCATTATGCTACTAACTGTCCCAAGAAGCTTAATCCTGGTACAAAAATCTATGCAAGTTTTGAGAAGGATAATCCAGGATGGGAAGTTGTACCATATACTAATGATCTAACAAATCTTTATGAGTTAGTTGAAATTGTTCCAGAATCTACATTCATGTTAAGATCTAAAGATAGAAGGAAAATGAAGACTCTATCCTCATCATCTTCTGAAGAACCAACTTCCAGTGAAGATGAAGATTTTTTGGTTACATTGCTGAAAAACACTCTTGCAGATCTTAACACAAAGATCCAAATTGAAAAATCAAAGGATCCATATAAATTAGCAGGAACAAAAGAAGATAGAAAGAAGGCAGTACATAAGCATCTTTCAATAATGAAAAGATTAGATAAAGAAAAAGCTGATATTGAACTACAGCTCAAAAAACAAAGACGTCCTTCTTCCAAAGCTGCTAAATATATTGACCATGGATATAAAATTCCACCATGGCAAAGAAAAGAATCATCTTCTTCCAAGTCTTCAAATCACCCTCCTACAGATTTTGACATTATAGAAATCTTTAAGAAATTTGATCTTTTACTAGATGATGTCACTGATCTCAAAAGATTACTCAAGACACAGCAAAAAGAAATCAGAAATCTTTCTGCGGAGGTGGGAGAAATAAAAGAACTTCTGTTTAAAGCTGATGAAGCAGAATACAGCAGCAGCAAACACAGCAGCCCTCTTAAAGGAAAAGAAAGAAATTGCTCTTTGTTACTTGCAAATAATGGTAACTATATTAGAATAAATCTTTGTTTCTCTGGATACAAGAAAATTCCATTGGATGCTTTTGTGGATACAGGGTCATCAAGGTCACTAGCAAAAACAAATGCTATTCCATCATGCTTTTGGAAAGAAAAAGCAGATCTTCCGCAAAGTTATGCTATCAATGGGCAGAGAATACAGATGGGCAGGTATGCACAAGATGTACATATTGAAATTATGGGAAAAACATTCATTACAGATTTCATTGAATACAATGATTTAGAGGATGATGTATTACTAGGATTTTTATTCTTTACAAAGTATGAGCCTCTCCAATTTTGGAAACATAAAATCTCTTTAAAACATGAAGATGGTCAGATTGAGATTCCTACACTGAAAATTGTAAATCATAGATTTGACCAACAGAAAAAGAGAAAAAGGCAAGAATCAATTAAAGAAAATAAAGAAGAAATAACAAATCCTTTTGACAAGATTACAAGACAATTTGAGCAAGATTGTTGCAGTCCTAATCCTCTCCAATTCTGGTCTCAAGAACACGAAGAATGTGAAATTTAGATAAAACCAGAATGTAAGTCTGTAATCCCATATGAGCCAGCATACTTAATGAGCCCAACAGAAACCAAAGAAATAGATGATCAATTGCAAGAGTTACTGGAAGGAAATTTTATCAGAGAAAGTAGAAGCCCATTTTCTTGTCCAGCCTTCCTAGTAAATAAGAGAGCAGAACAATTAAGAGGAAAGAAAAGATTGTGTATAAATTACAGACCACTAAATGAGATAATTCTTCCGTTTAATTATCCATTTCCGTTCAGTTCAGATCTAATCCGAAGAGCTGCAAATAAAAAGATATTTTCAAAGTTTGATTGCAAATCAGGCTTTTGGCAGGTAAAAGTGAAAGAATCTGATAGGTATAAAACAACATTCTCAGTTCCGCAAGGATTATATGAATGGAATGTCATGCCTTTTGGTCTCAGCACTGCTCCAGCATATTTTCAAAGACGAATGGATCAGGCATTAAGGCATTTAAAAGAATTTTGTGCTGTTTATATAGATGATATTCTTATATTTTCAGATTCTGTTTCTGACCACTTGCAGCATTTAGATGCACTATACAAATCCATTAGAAATCATGGAATCTGTTTAACAGCCAGAAAAATGGTGATTGGTCAAACACAGATTGATTTCTTAGGTTTGCATCTACAGGATGGAAAGGTAATGCTACAACCACATATTCTTGTCAGAATCCAAGAATTTCCAGATGTACTTACTGACAAGAAGCAGATTCAGAGATTTTTTAGGTTGTCTTAATTACTTGTCTCCATTTTATAAAGGATTAGCAGATGACAGGAGAATTATCCAACATCATCTTAAGGATAACTCTGAAGCATGGTCTGAAGAAGCTACAGAAGCCATTCAACGGATAAAAGCAAAATGCCAAACTCTTCCTGCTTTACAAAATCCTGTTGAAAAATTTCCATTATTCTTATATACTGATGCTTCTGATAAAACTTGGTCTGCTGTACTAATACAGGAAGAAGACAAAAACAAACAGCATATATGTGGATATAGATCAGGGACATTCACTGATACACAGACAAGGTATCACATATATGAAAAAGAAATATTGGCAGTCAAAAATGGCATCAAAAAGTTTAAGATTTTCTTGAAACCAGTCCATTTTACTGTCCGCACAGACAGCCAGGCAATGAGAAATCTGCTTCATAAAAGACCAGATCAAGATATTGCTCAAGGTAGAGTAGCAAGATGGTATTTTGAATTTCAAGGGTATGATTTTGATATTGAATGGATTAAAGGAGATCTTAACCCACTTGCAGATACTCTCACCAGAGAAATGGCATGTTCTATTTACACTAATCTTGAATTTTCAAGTTGTGAGTTTTACAGACCAGATGGAGCTGCCATGTATATTGCAGATTTCGGCCAGGGGAATACTCTTATTTTACCCTCCCTTCCAAAAGAAATTATTATAACTTTATTAGAAACATATTTCTTGAATAAGTGGCTTTCAGAAATGAGACAAAAAATTGAATATCAATTTCACCATGTCATCCTAGATCCAGATGAGGAAGATGAATTTACAAAAGAAATTGGGATGGAATTTGCTCCAATTAAATATTGGTGTGGAAGACAGATGCTACACATCAGATTCAAAGGTCTTTTTGGTATGCAATGGTCTAAGAAAAGCAAAATGAATTTGTTAAAACTAATTAAATTTGGTTTTATAACAAGAATTACTCTGGACCAAGACACCTTTGAAGATTATGCAGACTTAGTTGGTGGCAGATTTAATAAAGATATGGAAGAATTCCTTCATCTTTTATATCCTGGTTTATCTTGGACAATCTGTGATAGTCTTACAGATTATCTTCAATGTTATCCTCATAATGGATACTGGTATCCAAGGATTGAATATTATCCTTTAGAACATAATTGGAAAGCTGAAGTACGACTGCAGAATATGGAAATCACTCTTCGACCAGCATTGCTAGCAGTCAGAATCGAAAAAGATATAGCATATTCCAATGACTACATGGTGCAGATCGATTATGCATTCAATGCCACTACTGAAGATTGGGAGAAAGCTTGCACAGAGCTACCGGATGATCTTTTAGATCCTATTCCCTTTGGAAGCTAGCATATGGGCTTGTCTATGCCGTGATGTCACCCACATTAAGACGTGACACATAGGATACTACCCTATTCACAAAAAGCAAAGCGTGGTTATTGGTTTGACCAAGTCAATACCATCTCTTGAATTCTTAGGAAGTAGATTAGAACTTCTAAACCCTTATCTCTTTTCTAGATTGTTTGAAAGACCCAAACAACAGAGCTTCATTGCCTAAACTTTCATTGTGAATTGAATGAACCTAGTATAAGTCCCTTTGTGTTACTAGCATATGACAACGACCATTAAGCTTATCCACACGCCAAGACTTGACATAAGAAACCTTGGAATCGCCATATGATCTTCTCCCAATCTTAGCATATGCGGTGGTTTTTCAAGAGAGGATAGGGTGTCTTTGGGCAGTTTATTTTGATGTTTGGTGTGTCACAAAACACGCATCAACAATACGCTAGGCTCTACACATACATTTAGAAAGACAATAGATAGTTGTAGATCATTAAATGAGCCTGCTTAGTAATCCATAAGCATTTTGTAATGTCCCCCTTCTCAGTCCTAGGCATTTCTGTGATTGTTAGCCTATTTTCGGAGACTCGTAGGCTACTTGGAGGCATTTTTAGGGTTTGTAAGATTCTTGGAGGTTTCTCGTTAGTTTTTTAGGAGATTGTTGCAGGAGTTTGCCATAAGGATTTCTGGGTCTTTCTAGGTTTTCTAAGAACTTTGGTGGGCAGCCAATACTATTTTTAGCAGTGTCTGTTTTTAGTACTTACCATTTTTAGTAAGTCAGTTGCTTCTCATAATGTGTTTATTTTGAGATTGGAGTCACTTACTATTTTTAGCAGTATGCTATTTTTGGTAGTGGTCTTGGTAGTAGTTCAGTACAAAGTTTCTATTTCTGTCATTGTTGGCAGTTGCATTGGTTGGCATCTTGGTATTCTTAGCAGTTGGCTTCTCCACCGTCCTTGGAGTTAAAAAATGGAAAGGTTGGCAACTTAAGTTCATTTTATAATGTTATTGCTTTTTGACCCCCACGCCTAGGATGATCAACTTTAGTTGTTTTAAAAAGGGGAATATGAGTTGGACGCCAAGTTTGAGGACTTTGCTTTTTAAAAGTTAATTTTATGATTTCAAAGGTGGACGCCAAAATGAAGGGGTTAAATGCCTTTTAATAAAATATTATCTTCTCCAAAAAGTGGTGTCCCATTTTGAAAGGGAAAAGCATTTTAAATTCCTAGATCTCAAGGCTATATAACGCCCTCTCTTGCTCTCATTTGTTCATGTTGACTTTGATATAACGAAGTGTTGCCGAAATGAATAGTGATCTCCTTGGGTTTTGAGGACGAAATCCCTCCAAATCAACTTCAGTTTCGAGATTGAGAGATATCTCCTAGTTGAACAGTGTTATAGCTCCATCTTAGGGGTTGCAGTTGGGCTTATTGTGGTGATGGCTATCTCATTTCTTTTAGTTCTTGCTAGTTTTGATGTCTTCTAGATATATTTTGGTATGTGTGTGATGGTTTGTAGCTTTGGAGGCATTTTTGGTGTGTTTCATCAGACTTTGACGTTGCTGGTTTGTGCTTAGCTGATCCACCTTTTTGCTCATGCTAAACGGAGAAGTGAAATACCTTTTTGTGGGTGTTGGCTCATTGTTCTTCTCATGCTTGGGCGTCCCTATGCTTGAGATTTGATGATTTTAGGTGGACTTTTGGATTTTTAATAGTTGATCAACCTACCTAGGAGGCTGTACCACTTGGTTGGAGGTGTCTTGGGATTTGTGCCAGTTCATATCAGACTTTGTTTGTGGTGGCTTACTACTTGGTCTTGGATGCCTAGCAGTGGGGGATCATTTGCAAGTGGTTTGGAGGTTTTCGTTGCTTACTAGAGGAGTTATGAATGTTTGAAGGTTGTTGGTTGGGGTTTCATGCTTGCTGTTCGTGCATGTCAGACTGCTGCACCAGTCATATCAAACCTGATACTCCTTTATTTTTTTATGTTTTATGATGTCTAATCATTCCTATGTTGTAGGGATTGTTTACTGATTCAGTGGGCTATCATGTTGACTTGATTATCTCATAATATCTTGTACTGAGCACTCCATGTAATGCTGAATTGGTAGTACCAATCAGCGATTTGATTCTTGTTATTTTGGATACTTACTTTACTGAACAAGTGGTGCTCCTGCTAAAAAGTGGTCGAGCTTTACTTTATGTTACTTTCACTCCCACTGAATTTGTGGTCGAGTTTCTGATTTACTTTCTTGTTATTGCCCATTGAACAAGCGGAATTTGGTTGGCTTGCTGCCACGCGAATTTTCCTTTCTTTGTAATTCCTGCTGAATAAGCGGATGTTACTTTCATGCACTTGATTATGATTACTCACCGCATTGAAGAAGTGGTAGCATAGAGCATCTCAATATTGTAAGCCAACCACTGCTCTCACCTTGCCCATATCGAGATCTTGGTGATAAGAGAGTGGAAGGTGTTCATTTCCAGTTAGTTTGTTATTTCAGTAATTGCAAGAGCCCCATTTCACTATATACTCTCACCTTGCCCACATTGGGATCTAGGTGATCAAAAAGTGTAGGGTTGCTTATTTAGTTGCTTATTTTTGCATTTTAGCTAACACTAACGGGTGAAATTTGTGGAGAAAATGGGGTGGGTATTACACATATCCATACATTTCCTTTATTCTATTGAGAAGATACCTTGCAAAAGATTTGCAAGGATTTTACAGTCATTTGGCTAGCCAATTGATCACATATACATCTAGAAATGAACACAATGCCAATGGAGAGACTCAATCAAGGTTGATTCCACACCTTAAATTCATTCTTCAGAGATTACAATGAATTCATTACAAATTTGGGATGATCCCAGATCATCAAAATACAAAAATGTCTTTTCCTTTCATTGAAGTTGAAACCCTAGATATTTGGAAGTGTGTTCTTTCTTCTTCTCCAACTTGATTTTCCCATAACTTCAATAATGAAAATGAATGTGTATATACCCCATTGTAGGTTGTGCTAGAGTGGGAAACGTGCAAATCTGCTAGAAATTCCCGAAATTTGCTACCTTGATGATTGCAGGGGTTGCCCATTTCTCTTGCCATGATTTTCATCCTTTCTGTATCTTAAATCAGATTCAATTAGGTCCTGATGTACCCACAAGGTATGGGGAACCATCTTCCTTTCGTCTGCAACACTCCTGGTCATCAATGGAGTCCATGAAAGGTAGGAGAGTAGATGTAGGTAGTTGGGAGAGTAAATACCATGCCATTACATTTGGTGCTCAAATGCCTTTTTAGTTGGAGTGCCTATTAGCATTGCAAGAGGGGTTTGAAACTTGATGAATTCTTCGACAAACACTACATGTAGCGTTTATTGACACATATGGCTAGGTTATGACTTGCCTTAGAACTCCCATTGCCAACCATGAACCTCTCCTCAAAATCTATTGGTCTTCCTCTTGTCTTCACCGAGCAATTTATGTGTCGGCACTTTAGAAAGGTTAGAGAACCACCCCAAAGTGCTGATGTGTACTATCTTTTCCTTTCCCTTTGCATGTCGGGTCTTTGTGGCGGCATTCAAACCTACTTCAACAACCACAGGTGGTTCTAGAACCACCTCAAATTTGTGCCAAGCTATGAATTATTTCCTCCATTATCTTTTGTCAAAGGTTAGATGGATTCTTGAAACCTTGTTGGCTTCCACCTATGGTTATAAAACCATGTAGAAATGTCAACGCACTCTTTTTGCCTTTGTAAATAGTGACGGTTCAAAAATAGCTTTTGACCTCCGATAGTGGTTCTAAAACCTCTTCAAACTCTTGATCTGAAACAAAATAGCTACTCCCTTTGCCCTTTTTAAAAGTTATAAAAAGCTCGTTGGGGCTTGACAAGGTTAGGAAATTCTAGGAAATTCTTGTCCCCAACTCGCTATGCCCCTTTGAAAGTTGCTTTCTTTCACTTTTCAAAATTTCAAAAAAGTTTGTCAGGCTCCAACATGGTTAGGAAAACCTTGTTGAAAGCTGGCAAAGTTTTTAGAACCTCTTCAAATCACTAATGCTCCAAAACAAGCTTTCCCTTTGAAAAATGAAGAGGTTAGAAAAGTGAGGTCGGGCTTCGACAAGGTTATCCTAACACTAGTTTTAGAAGCCCTTCTCTATGTTGACAACTTTCAAACAATACACCTTTGCAAATTGAGTCAAAACAGAGGGTTTTAAACCGTGGACAAAATGTTGACACACAAAAGCATTCACGCAACATAACAACATAAGCAATAGCCAAATGCAGGAAGTAAGAACAAAATGCAACAACTTGTGGAGTAGAACAAGGCTAAGAGATAGGACAAATTGAGTTGCCAACAATTACTTTCCGATGAAGGTACCACCATGTATGAGTCTTGAAGAGCACTAGGACTATGATTCTCTAATATTATAAGGATGCCAAACTCACCCACAACACTATCCTCCACATTTGGGTTGGGGAAGATATTTTGAAATACAGCCTTGTACCCATCAACAACTTCAATATTTCTATATAGTGTCACTCTTTTGGGCAAATAAATTAATATTTGGGAGACAACACAAATGCAAGGAGATACAAGGGCATGTTTATCTTGTTCCAATGATTAACAATGATTCTTGACACTCTTTTGAAAAATGCTTCTATAGGATCATTCTCTTTGGTTGCTATTAGATACTCTATTTTATTGATCAGAAAGTCCATGCCATCATATATTTTTTCCAGATGAATATGCTTTATATTCTCCTTGGTCACTATTATGTGCCTTATATCTCCATCGAAAATTATGTAATGTGAACACCACAAGTGAATCTCCATCGAAAATTATGCTGGCATAATGTCCTAAAAGTGACATTTTCACCCTTGCTATATCTGATTTTGTAGCATTGTCTGTGTTGGCTCACAAATTTGTTTACATGTATAATAATGGTATCACCTTGATGATTATGTAATATGTCCCCAGCCTCAGCATGCCCTAAATTGGTCACTCCATTAAAATTTTAGTATTATATATGTCCTGATGTCGCTGCTGCCAATACTGACATGGAAGAATAGAAAGCTTGGGTGTACAATGCAGATGGTTGAATTGCCAAAATGGTAGAAGGAAATCTTTATTGAGCTATATGAATTGTTTGTTATTTGATAATGTAACATGGCCACTGGTTGATGGATATTATTCCATAAAATATGTAACAAAATTTTTTAAAAAATTGAGAGCAATAGAGATGGCCGTTTCTGTCAATCCTTTTGGTTTAGCAACCAAAGGTTGGTTGATATATTTTAGATCACTTGGAGAAGTATGATCAAGCAGGGCAAGTTATATGATGGAGAATAATAATTTTTTCTCTGTTTCACTCATTGTAGTTGCAGACCACAGTCAACTATGGGCACTCATAGTATTGTTAGTCTATGTTTAGAATGAACAGTTTTATTGTTAACCTGAATGGAATATTGGGTGCTAAGATAGTATACATATGTAGATGAAGACCATTTTGTCATGGAGTTATTGAAGCTCTTTTGTTTACTTCATTTGGGTCCATGCGTGTGAGTGGGGAGTGCTTATCTAACATGGTATCAATTCTAAAGGTGTAATTCTCTGGCCTTGTGTGCTGGATGTGAATATTGTAAAACTCCAAGTTGTTGTTAGTGTATATGGTCAGAAAAAAAAGGTTATATGCTATTCAAGAGAAGCACATGAAAATGCATTAAGGGGTTGTTTTGACTTTCTACAATATAGCCACTACACTGTCCTTTTGTTAGGAAAGGTGTCTCAACCTTGCATCTTAATGTCAAGAACATGAAAATGTACATTTTGTTCTATTGTACAAAAAAATGCAATTTTTGGGCTACAAAGGGTGATTTTGATTCCTTAAAATTATCAAAATGGGCCTTAATTGGAACAAGCTGGTTCCAGCAACATGGAGCTCTTTAGAACCTGCAATTTTTAAAAAAGGGGCTCAATCAGCTTCCTAGATCAAAAATTATGTTCTTTGGAAGTTAGGCCCATCACATTAGAAATGCAAGAGCATCAATGACACATTAGAGAGTTGTAAGAGGGAAGTGATCAACTTATGTTGCATGTTAGACAAGTTATAAAACATTTTTGTATGGAGATACTAGAACCAATATGGAGTGACCAAGTTGGTGAGTGGCTTATGACGAACTTACGATGGGTGTAAAGAATGTGCATTTTTTAGCTAGCAGACTCATCTTGGCATTTGGGTGTTAGATTTTGACTAGGGATTTGGATGCTGCATTGTGGGTGGTTTTAGCTCATGGTTTTTTAATTACTATAAGATGTCTTCATGGTTTGCTTCTCCTATTTATTGGGTGCTTGAGATGGAGGTTTTATAATGAGTTTTGCGGGTCTCATTATGCTACCAAAATTGCTTCAGATTTCTTGATTGGTCATACTCTTGCAAATTCTTAGACTTTGCAAGTGTATTGTAATTGTTGATTATTGAATAATACATTGAGTTGCTTTGGAGTGTGGTTTTTCTTTTGAAAGGGTTTTCTCTATATAAATCAATGTGTTAAGTTATATTGCTTTTGGGTTTATTCTCTTGTAGCTAAATGATTAGCTTAATCTTTGCACATATTTCCTCCTATAGATTAGTGTAGAAAGAGTATATGCACCTTTGCTTTCTTTCATTTGGTATTAGAGCTTGATCACTTCAAGTCCTAGGTGTTAGGGACAAGGGTTTTTTATTTAATCTTGGTTTGAGTGGGAGCTTGTGTAGGAGATTTTGTTGTAGGAAAATGGCAAGCACATCGAGATAGAGATGGAGAGGCACTAATTTTGCATTGTGGAAGCTCAAGATGGAGGATATGCTTGTAGATTAAGAACTATGGGTTTTATTTGAATCTAAACTAGTGGTAATTTCACACACTGACTAGAATCTATTGGACATAAATGTGAAGTGCCTCATTAGACTTTGCTTGGTAGATTCAATTTTGCTAAATCTACATGAAGAACCCACCTCACAAGCTTTTTGGAAGAAGTTGAGAGATTTATACCAAACTAAATCCCCTGTAAACAAGCTTTTCTTGAGAAAGAATTTGTAAACCTGGAGAATGGTTGATGGTGGTTTTGCAGTTGAGAATTTGAGCTTATTCAATATGAGTGATTGTGTTGCACTCTATTTGAGTGAAGATGGAGGATCATTATATGACACTTTTATGTTCTTTGCCAAATTTGTGGGATCACTTGGTGATGGCCATCAGGAGCATTGCCTCAAGCTTCAAATAGATGAGTTAGTGGCTATTTTACTTTTGGAAGAGGTGTGTTGAAAATCTTCCAAATCTACTATGGATGCTCTATTAGTTCATCAAAGATCAAAGGAGAAACCTAAAAAGGCGACAAGAAAGAAGATCATAGAGCCATATCTTGTGGGAGATCCAAATGCCCTAGAAATTCCAAGGCTAAATGTTGGAATTATGCGACAATAGTAGGCATTTTAGAAGAGACTACAAGGAGGAGAAAAAGAAGAAAAAATGAGTTTGATAGATCTTCATAGGGGGATGGTGAAGATACCTTGCAACCTTGACAACAGATGCATCCAAAGGTGTGTGGTTGAGAGAGTTTGGAACTTCCTTCCATATTACCTCCCATTGGAGGTGGTTTTCAAAGTATGAAGAATATGATGGAGGTAAAGTGTATCCTAGTGATGATTCTCATTTGAGGATTGTTGGCCATGGTAGAGTCTTGATTAGATTCCTCGATGCATGAGTGAAGGGGATCAAATGTGTGCTACATATCTTGGTTTTGGCATGGAACTTGTTATCAATCAACAAACCTAATGATGTGGGTGTGCATATTGTTTTCTCTAGTGGAGGGTGTAAGGTGGTGCGAAGAACTATGGTGCTTGCTAAGTGTGTGTTTGTGTGGGCATTTTAGTTTTAGTTGGATGTATGCACGATTCAATGCAATAGTTAATTTGTTCTTGTAGTGAAAAGATTTACAGGACCTACACCTTCATCATTGGAACTAGTAGTAAAGAGGAGTGTTGTATCTACTTTTGATAGTCGTGCTTTTCAAGTACCTAAACGATCTCTTGCTTTTGAGAGAAAGTTAGTTGTAGAGAAGACAATGCTACGG
This sequence comes from Sequoia sempervirens, assembly GCA_007258455.2. Classification (NCBI taxonomy): domain Eukaryota; kingdom Viridiplantae; phylum Streptophyta; class Pinopsida; order Cupressales; family Cupressaceae; genus Sequoia; species Sequoia sempervirens. The sequence continues at coordinate 356,129,285 of VDFB02281492.1, forward strand.
GTCGCTAGAGAAAGTTGACAATAGAGTGTTGTAGATGCATTGACAAAGGTAGTCAAGATAGAGAAGTTCAGGTGGTGTAGTAAGTCTATGGGTCTCTTGGCCCGTAGCAAATAGTTGATAGTGTTGGTATTCCCTTTGATTTTGCAAAGTAGTTGACAAGTGTGAGAATGTTAAAGAAGTCTCAACCTTGCATCCTAATGTTAAAATCACAAAAGTGTAATTTTGAGCTATAGAACACAAATATGCAATATTTGGGCTATCAAAGGTTGATTTGACCCCAAAAATATGGAAATGGGATTTAGTTGGAGCAAGTTGGTTATGGCAATGTAGAACTCTTTGAGACTTTCAATTTTAAAAAGAGGGCTCAATTGGCTTCCTCGATAAAAATTATGGCCTTCGGAAGTTAGCTCCTCCCTCCCCCCAATTAGAAATGTAAGAGGATCTATAACACATAAAAGAACTATTAGAGGGAGTTACACTTGTTGACCAATTTATGTTTCAAGTCGTGACATGTTATGACATCTTTGAATGAAGATACTAGAGTCAAAATGGAGCACCCAATTTGGTGAGTGGATTATGATGAGCTTGTGATAGGTGTAAGAAATATGTTATTTTTACCTTGTGGATTCATCTTGAGATTTGGGTGTTGGATTTTGATTCAGGATTTGGGTGCCATATTTTTGGTGGTTTTTAGCTCATGGTTTCCTAATTACCATTTGATGGTTTCATGTATTGTTTCTCCTATTTATTGGGTGTTTGAAATGGAAATTTCATAGTTAGTTTTGTAGGTACCCTTATGTTGCTATAATGGCTCTGGATCTCTTGATAGGTGATAATCTTGTAATGGCTTAGACTCTGTAAGGGTATTGTAATCATTGATCACTAAATAATACATTGAGTTGCTTTGGAATGTGGTTTTTTTTTTCTCTTGAAATGGTTTTCCCCACAAAATCATTGTGTTACGGTATTGTTTTTGTGTTTATTTCCTTGTAACTGTATGATTAGTTTATTTTTTGCACATATATCATCTCATAGATTAGTGTAGGTATTTTGTACTTTTGCTCCTTTCATCTTTCTCAATTATAATTTTATAGAACTATTTCAATGTTTGGCTACTTGTTAGATGGAGAGTCATCCTTTGATGTGCTGCTAAAGCAATAGACAAAGAAGATTTTGAGAAATTCAAAAGGATCTTGGGATGTCTTTGAGTGAAAATTTTGCAAAGAAAATGAAGAAGATGAACATGTAGGCACTGAGAAGGAATCATAGGAACAGGCATGTCCGATAGGACACACTTTTAAAAATGACATACCATGTCCAAGAGTGGTGGAAAATATTCAAGGCCTTTGTCTTGTTGACCCTTTGTGGCCATGGCCTACTAACAACTCTTTTGGTTTGTAGTTTTGGTATTGTAATTCATGATTTCAATGGACAGCTTGGTCTGAGTTCCAAGTTTGTTCTAACTTCTGGGTGCCAAAATAGTATAAACATGTGTGGTTGAGGACCACATTATCTTCGAATAATTGGAGACTGTATGCTATTTGTGTGTGTATGTCTCTGTTTGTGATGATGTAATTGTTTATTGAATATTCTTAAATGTTCTTTCAATTAATAATTTATTTGTGAGGAATAGAGACATCCATCTATTTTCTTACCTTTACCAGCATTGCCCAATTGTTAAAAAGCAGACTAAGTAACATACTGCAATTTTCTGAAACTTAGTTCTTGCAAGATTAGGTTTAATGGAAGATTGCAAATTTTGTAGAGTAATTGATTGAAATAGATTTGAAATAGATTTTCATTTCATTCTTGCTGATAATCATCTGTAATTAGTATAGATATTCCTTTACTGTGTAATGTCCCTGGCAGGATGGTTAGCTCAAATCCACCAATCTTTTACAATCGACTTAAATCATAGCTCTTTTTGATCACCAAGATCCCAATGTGGGCAAGGTGAGAGCATACAGAGATTAGAATGAGGACAAGTAACATGATAAGCAAGTGCTTGGTGGCTACCTGATCAAATTACAAACAATATCAAACTGATTGAATTGATTAATACCAAACTAGCAGATAATGATATGCAAATTCTGATCATGCCAAATTGACAGATAGCAAATGGAAATGTGTTAATGCCAAAATGATAGACTATATCATTCGTTTTTGATCAATGCCAAAATGGCAGATAATGACATACAAATTAAAGGGATCCAATGGTGAACTGTCGAAGATCTTTTTACAATAATAGCATGGATCCAGCGGTAAACTGTCCAAGATATTTAACAATATAAATAAGTATGAAAATTTTGATTAGTGATGTAGAAATATCATAATCCAAAATAAACCATCACCTTTAGGAAACAATATCAGTGTTATTATATTTGAAGTGACTCTGGACAGATGCAAACCTCAGAATGTAATATCACTATTAAGACTCCAAAAGGTTGTTGATAGTACTATTCAAACAACTGAAAATACCCAATTATATGATTTGAAACTCAATTCTAAACCTCTGAATGATAATCAATATTGAAACTTCAACATGCAATTGTGTTAAATGCTGATAGACACCAATATGCCACTGCTGTGATGGACACCATCCAAAATTGATATGCAATTTTTATTTCTAACATGCAACACCAATATGCAATTGTTGCGATGAAAAACACCATCCAAAATCAACATGCAATTGTTGAATTCTATCATGCAACACTAATATGCAATTGCTGTGATGAAGAACACCATCCAAAACTAACATGCAATTGTTAATTCTAATATACAACAGCAATATGCAACTGCTGCGATGAAAAGGACCATCCAAAACTGACATGCAATTGAATATTTAAGGGCTGAAACTTTTTGCCATATATTATAACCAGCCACTGAATGTCATTTGAAATCCAAACCCAGTGTATGATGAGTTGTAGCAGCAATAACAACAGTACTTAAATCTGATTTAAAATAAAAGATTGCATACCCAGATTGAAGCAGCCAATGTAGAGAAGAGTTCAACAGTGATTTGTAGCCAATATTCACCAAAATTAGAAATAACTTTAGTATATTATGTAAGACGGTCTTTATGAGATGGTATGGCAGGTTTGAGGAAATGTATGGCTTGCTACAAGACTCTACATTGTCATGTCCAACAATGGAATAAGTATGAAAACCCTTCATATTTTCATCTAGCAATGAATCCTTCAAATATGTTGATTAGATTTGTTGAAACAAATAGAAACTTCACAAATTCTAAACTATGAATGACAATCAAAACTGGACACACCAAACATCTGGCAACAATACTACAACTGTTCAACACAATGAACTTGTCAACCAACAAATTGAAAACTTCAAACATTTAGCACTTGGTGAAATTCTCATGTACGGTTTTGAAGCGGAGATCATTTCAATTGAATGAATGACTGTAACGAATGTCGGCTCAATCCGAAGGGGAATATGCAAAAGCTTTATGAAATTATTATGAAGCCATGCGACCGGTAATTGACCCCTATGACTGAAGTTTTATACTATATAATACAGGTCTTATCCACACAAGTAATGGGGAACATACTAAGTCTTTGGAATATTATTTCCAGGCATTAGAACGAAACCTGTGTTTACCACAAGCTCTTAATAATACGGCCTTGATCTGTCATTACGTGCGGCTATCTGTACTATAGAATGAATTTGTTTAAAACTAAGGAAAATTAAAAAAAAAGAGGCTTTCTACATATGCACCGTCCAAATATGAATGGGTAAATGCCTGGATAGCCCAAGGATAAAAAAATCAATTCAATTGATAGAGAAAGCACCATAAAGATCAATTATTGAAAGTTTGGGCTGATACAATCAAATCTGCTTATGGGCAAAAATAAGGAATCAATTTATGTAATAGAGTTGATTTACTAGGCTATTGAGCAGCCGTGTAGCATAAAATTGTAAAGATGTGAAGTACTTGTAATACTAGGAAAGTATTATTCAAAATTTCTATATAGAACATAGATAGTTACCTCTTAAAAAGATTTTTATCTGGATAATCTGAAGTAGATCTCTTTATTTCTAATACTTCATCTTTTTTAGGGTGGGAGAAAAGAGAAAACCTGATCATTTATTGAAAGTGAAGTTTTAAAATACCCCTTTATCAAAAAAACTAGACACTATGTAACTTTATCGCATTAGAGAAGATTATGCTATGGAGTTAGACCTTTGTCTCAAAGATGAACATCTATTAATAGAATAGTTTCAAAAAATAGAATTGAGAAGCAGGTATATTTTATCATTTATATGTACCAATATACAATGTGGAAATTGGTCCCATTTGTTTTGTATCAAACAAGTATCAAACAAAGTAAAGAAATAAATTACTTTACAAAAGACTTAATGAATTAGGTATTTTACGAAGAAAGGCACGCCCGCTTATTTGGTCCTATCACTCATTTGATCTTATAATCTATCTTTGTAATAAAAAAAAAAAAAAAAAGACTATTTAATATACTTTTGATATAATAATGAACAACTTACCCTCTCTTTTCGTGCCTTTGGTGGGCTTGTTTTTTCCAGCAATTACAATGGTTTTTCTTTATTTCTATATTCAAAATGACGAAATTCTATGAATCTGATCAAATATATATATACCTATATATATTGATTTTTTCTAATATAAGATAAAACCTTGATAAATAGATCTAAATAGATATTTCTCTTTATTTAGATCTATTCATATATATGATAAATAACAATCTATGGATAGAATGTAAATGTATATGGTATAATATGTATAATACATAGTATACAGACCCGTGTGTGAAAGAATAAATCTTTTTTACTTATACTTCAAAATATGTGTATATAGACATTTCAATATAGAGATTGATATTTTTATTTGACTGATACAATGAAGTATCATTTTGATAATCAATAAGTTAAGGACAAAATTTCCATGCTAAAAAAAAGCACAGACAAAAAAAGAATAATAAAATCGTTATAGATATAATACTATTTTTTAAATGCTTATATGTATATGGCTAGTTTATTAATATAGCCAATTTATGAGAATGACTTCGGGGTGGGAGTGAAAATTTGTTCAATCCCTCGAATTAAATAGGACGTAATTTGTTATGAATCGTCGATCCAAATGGCTCTGGATAGAACCCATAACAGGGTCTCGAAAAATAAGCAATTTGTTTTTTGCTTGTCTCCTCTTTTTGGGTTCACTAGGATTTTTTGTGGTCGGAATTTCAAGTTACCTCGGTAGGAACCTGATACCCTTATTGCCATCTCAGCAAATACTTTTTGTTCCACAAGGAATTGTTATGTGTTTTTATGGGATTGCAGGTCTGTTCATTAGCTCTTATTTGTGGTGCACTATTTTGTGCAATGTGGGTAGTGGCTATAATAAGTTTGATGAAAAAGAAGGAATTGTATGCCTTTTTCGTTGGGGATTTCCCTGAAGAAATCGCCGTATTTTCCTCCAATTTCTTATTAAGGATATTCAGGCGATCAAAATGGAAGTTCAAGAAGGTATTTTTCCTCGTCGTGTTCTTTATATGGAAATAAAGGGCCAACAAGACATCCCCTTAACTCGTACTGAAGAAAATTTGACCCTGCGTGAAATGGAACAAAAAGCTGCCGAATTAGCCCATTTTTTGCGCGTATCCATTGAAGGATTTTGAAATGGGGGGGGGGAAGTCCTCTTTTATAATATACAAATGGATAGATCTCGTATTAGTAGATACCAGAAAAAGTTTGACATAACATTTGTCTGGAGGGGAAGTATAGTCAGTTTATTTACACTAACACGAAATGTTACTTATAGAAGCATACCGGTATTCTTCGGCACTTCGCAAACACTCGATATCATTCTTTATCTATTAGATAGGGACAAAAGGTCTAATAAATAAATACGGATATAACATCTCAAAAGAATACAATGAAGTAAATGACTAGTTTTTTACACTTTTTGACATATGTGCCCGAAATAATTCGATCTGCTATATGTACCAAAGAGTACAAATTTGGTATTATTAGACTTAAACTTCAATTTATTTGCCGCTCGAATTGAAGCGATTCTTCAGAAAATGAGTCCAGATCAAAGCGATTTTAAGGATTGATCCTTCCTTTTTACTCCACTTCTCCTTCCGAACAAACCATCCCTCATCCGAAAGATATTTCAAAGAATTACGCATAAGATCATTCTATGAATCTCATACCTCGTTCTATAATTCGTACTTTGTTCAGATTTTGGACAGAGCTAACGAGCCAATCGAGTTCATTAACGATTCACGAATTGGAAGTCGCCAAATATAAAACATTAGCTTCTCTACAATATCTTACATGTTTAATAGTATTGCCTTGGGCAATTTCAATTTCATTACAGAATGGTTTGGAATCTTAATATTAGGAAATCAGATACCCACCAAATGCCTCGCCCCTGTCCTCGAAATTCAGCATAGGGGGATCACTGGGACGGTCCCTGGGTACCCTTCTAAAAATAGGAAACTGGCCTGAAACGGGGAATGCGGTTGACCAAAAGGCTAATCATTCAAGAATGCTGTGAACTACTAAGCCATCCTCGGGACATTCTGGGACGATCGTCGCCCACATCTAAATAGCATTTTAAAGTAAAAAACCTCTTTATTCATTTTATGCATTGTTTTTTGAGTAGCCAGGTTTGAGAGAGCAAAAGAAGTTGCAGCCATTGAAGGAGGAGGAGTAGCAGCTTCAAGGAGGAGAGGGGGTTGAAATTAGTGTTGTTGGTAGTGCAAATCCACCAAAGAGGTATGTATTTCCTTTCCCTCTTTTTTTTTCATTTTTTTTGCAAAATCAAAGGCATTGTTTTTTTTTTTTTTTTTTTTTTTTTTTTGTATTTTCAGTTGAAAGTTGCATTCTAAATATAAAAAACATGAGCAGCAGTGAGGGTGGGAGTGATAGTGAAGTTGAAGTGCAAAATAGAAGGGAAAGTGGTGGGGGTGTTAGTGGAGAGCAAACAAACCCAATCCAATGCCCTTCAACAACCGTGGAACACTATGCAAAACACCCATTAAACAAAAAAAACCATTCCTTCAATATGTTACACCTGTGGGTGAAAGACAAAAAAATTCAGGGGGGAGTAGGGTGTGGTTTTGCCATGTTTGTGAAAAGGAATTTAGGGGCAGCTACACAAGAGTTAGGTCTCATTTTTTGGGTGAGGTGGGCCATGGAGTTAGAGTGTGTCTTGCATTAACAGATGAGCTCTTTTTAGAGTGCCAAAGAATTCAAATAGAGTTGGATGTTGGCGTTCAAGGTGGGGTCACCTTCTTTCCCAAGTGCACAATCATCTATGCCTAATCCTATTCCTTCCACGGTTGGTAGTAGTGGAGTTACCTCAAGAGGAAAGAGGAAGGTGAGTGGTAGTGGGAAGGCATCTTCAGTTGAGTCCATGTTTAATAACCAAGCACGAGAAGCCACTGAATCTTCCATTGCCAAATTCTTTTTTTCCCATGCCATCCCATTTCATGTGGCCCATTCATCTTATTTTAAACAAATGGTGAAAGACATAGCCACTGTTGGTCCTTCATTCGTACCCCCTAGAGATCATAAACTATGCACCACCCTCCTAGACAAAGAGTACTCCAAAGTTAATGGAGGAGATGAGACAAACTTGGATGAGGATGGGGTGCTCTATAGTGATGGATGGGTGGATTGATGTTGACGTCGGCAACTCATCAATGTCATAATCACATGCCTTGCTAGTTCTTATTTTCTTAGAGCCGTAGATTGTTCAGGGAGACGTAAGGATGCAAACTTCCAGTTTTCCATTTTGAGAGATGCCAGAGGAGGTTGGGGCTGCAAATGTGGTGTAGGTGATTGCCAATTCAACACGTGTGTGCAAATCGGCTGGGTTGATGGTGGAGGGTACTTATAGGCACATATTTTGGACCCCATGTTGTGTTCATGCATTGAACAATGCATTGAAAGACAGGGAAGTTGGATTGGGTGAAGCAAACGGTGGCAAAAGCTATAAATATTCAGATGTTTATTTGCAATCACCTCACCTCACTTGCTCTCTTAAGAACATTTTCAAAGGATTTTCTCAAACCTGTTGAGACAAGGTATGCCACTTCATTTTGTTTCACTTTCAATTTGTATTCATAATCTGATTTTGTTTTAAATTTTTATTTTTTAATGAATCATTGAATCAATGAATGTAGATATGCCACATACTTCATCTTGTTGGAGAGGATGCTTGAGGTGCATGAGCCTCTACAAATGATGATGGTCAATGCAGAGTGGACTAGATGGCCTAATGCAAGTTCTGCTCAAGCAAAGACCATCAAACAAAAGATCCTCGATGACAATTGGTGGGCCAATGTGAGGTAAGACATATTAGATGGCTGATTTTCATATTACATTTCTGATTTTAATATTTTAATTTTATTAACCAATGTCCCAACTTTTGAAGTTTCTAACATGTCAATTAACTTGTTAACTAATTATTTTGAACTTTTTGTTTGCATTTTGCAGATATATTTGCTCCTTCATCTCGCCTATTGTAGATGTCATCCGATATGCTAATACAGACTCTCCTAGTCTTGGAGAGATATATGAGACATTTGACAGTATGCTTGGGAAGATCAAGCAAATTATTTCGGCAAAGGATCCCATTTTGCATTTATATGAGCAACACATTAGGTCCATTATGATGCGGAGGTGGAATATAATGAACACCCTGCTTCATATGGCTGCCTTTGCTCTAAATCCCAAATGCTATGCATTAAGGGCTGGTAGGGTGCCTCCATGCGATGACCTTGAGGTTTTAGATGGGTTCACACGGGCTATTGATAAGATGTATCCAGTAGAGTAGGCTTCACTACTTCAGACACAATTCCTGGACTCTACAAATCTTAATGGCCCAAACTTGAGTAAACCACATGAAAGATTGGATAGAGCTATATTAGCTCAAATGAACCCTATTGGATGGTGGACCTATCATGGGAGGGATACATCGCAGTTGAAGACACTTGCTACTCGCCTTCTTGCATAGGTTGCTAGTTCCTCTGCTGCAGAGAGGAACTGGTCCACATATAGTTTTATCTGCTCCCTCAAGAGGAATAGACTTACCTCTAGACGAGCGCAGAAGCTAGTGGCTATTCATAGTGCTCTTCGGCTTCAGGATCGATAGACTCCAACTGTACGGTGGGATATTGATCTGGAGGACATAGCCCAGGTAGATGAGGAGGAGACAGCTGAGGGTTTGGTTGGGGTTCTGTTGGTTGAGGAGGACCGTCACAGTGTTAGTGACTCAGAGGATGACTCTAATTTTGATGTGGTTATGGGAGATGATTAGGGACAGCAATGCTCTTTGTTTATTCATTATTGACATACAATATTGTATTTTGATTTTCATAGCAAACTTTAAAACTATATGGCAGCAATGTAGCCTTTGGGGCATTTTGATATAAGTTTATAAATTATAACTTGGAGGTTGTTTCATGATTCATGTATGTTAATTTTGAATGCATATTGAGTATTAGCATAATGTTGAACATAAATGTTATATGTTAAGGTTCTATAATGTATATTATGCATGCCTTATCCATGTTATCATATGAATATTTAAAATTTCCCTATATTTTTCTATAGCCATCCCCCGCCGTACCCAAATCTGGCCTCAAAAATTGGAAACTTTTGGATTCGTCCCCTGCCGTCCCCGTCCTGGAAACTTGGGGTAACACTGTGGGTTACAAATTGGTGGAATAGTAGTCAATCGATTTTTTTTTTTATTATTTACAAGAAGAAAGTGTTGTAGAAAAAATTGAGAAAATAAAAGAACTATTCCGGTTAGAAATAATGATGGAAGATTATTCGGAACCGCATTGACAAGATATTCGTGTAGAGATGCATAAAAAATTAAAAAATGATCTAATTGGTCAAAATATATAAACAAGATTGTATCCAAGTTATCTCACATTTATTAGCAAATATAATAAGTTTTGTTGTTCTAATTGTTTGTCTCATTCTGGGTAAGAAGAGACTTGGCATTCTCAATTCTTGAATTCAAGAAGTCTTCTATAGCTTAAGCGATACAATGAAAGCTTTTTCTATTCTTTTAGCAAGCGATCTATGTACTGGGTTTCATTCGCCCCATGATTGGGAACTGATCATCGATTCAATCTTCGAAAATTATGGATTTTCCCATAACGAACAAATAATATCTGTTCTTGTTTCAACTTTTCTAGTCATCTTAGACACAATTTTCAAATATTGTATCTTTTGTCATTTGAATCGTATATCTCCTTCACTTGTAGTAATTTATCACTCGATGAGTGAATAACGAATGGTCCCCACCTTTTTTACATTTTTTAGGGCAATACTTCTTATTTTCTAGCTTTAGGTTTAATATAGTAGCAAAATTGCAAGCAGGTAACTATGATAGTTACCTACTACTATTTATTTTAAATAAAAGAATTGTAACAAAAAATTGAACCATGCAAAATAGAAAAACTTTTGATGACTGGGTGAAAAAAGTGGATAACTCAATCAATATACGTCTTAATAATGATCGATGTAATAACTCGGGCATCTATTGCAAATGCATATCCCATTTTTGCATAGCAAGGTTATGAAAATCCTTGAGAAGCAACTGGACGTATTGTATGTTCCAATTGTCATTTGGCTAAAAACCCTGTGGAGATTGAAGTTCCACAATTCGTGCTTCCTGATACCATTTTTGAAGCAGTTGTTAAAATACCCTATGATAAGCAAATAAAACAAGTTCTTGCTAATGGTAAGAAAGGAACTTTAAATGTAGGAGATGTTCTTAGTTTACCCGAAGGTTTTGAATTAGCCCCTCCGGATTGTATTTATCTTGAGATTAAGGAAAAAATAGGTGATCTTTATTTTTAGAACTATCATCCCAATCAAAAAAATATTATAATAAGAAGTCATGTTCCTGGTCAAAAATATAGTGAAATTATGTTTCCCATCCTTTCACCAAATCCTGCTACTAATAAAGCAGGTCACTTCCTGAAATATCCCATATATGTGGGTGGTAATAGAGGAAGAGGACAAATTTATCCTGATGGTAGCAAAAGCAACAATACAGTCTACAACGCTTCAATAACGGGTAAAGTAAGTAAAATTGCACGTAAAGAAAAAGGTGGATATCAAATAACTATTGATAATCCATTAGACGGTCGACAAGTGGTTGACTTTCTACCTTTGGGACCGAAACTTCTTGTTTCAGAAGGCAAATTCATCAAGGCGGATCAGTTGTTAACGAATAACCCTAATGTAGGTGGATTTGGTCAGGAAAATGCAGAAATAGTACTTCAAGATCATTTATGTGTTCAAGGTCGTTTATTATTCTTAGCATCTGTCATTTTAGCACAGATATTTTTGGTTCTTAAGAAGAAACAATTTGAGAATGTTCAATTGGTCGAAATGAATGTTTAGGTGCATAAAAGATTCGAATCTCCATTCTTAGATGAAATTACCCAAATGGCTAGGAAGGTTTTCATCCCCAAAACCATCTTGCGAAAGGGTTTTTGGCCTCAGGCAATGGAAGAACTCGTGTTTATTCTTAGGAGAAATTTATAAAATGAGCATTAAGTCCTTCTCTTGAGACAAAACCTCCTTTTATAAGCTTTGAGCAAATATAATATCTACTATTTTTTAATTTTATTTTTTCCATTGAAGTTATAAAATAGAGAAGTGTCTTTTTAATCACTTATTTTTGGGACCTTGGGCCTATGACACTTTTAAAACTTTACTTATAATAACCTTTTTAAATAACTATCTATAAGTTGCTTTTTGAAAATGTAATATAAAGTTACTTTTCGACAACTTAAATTTAATTATTGAATTATTTTCCTTCTTACCACCCCATTAGCCTAGGATTTTTTTGGAAATATGCTATAGGTCTTCATTAATTTTATGCTTGAGAAGGGGACATGACATACTAATTTACCAACATGAATCTTTGTCTTTGCATTTAACATCTTAGCTTATTTGCTTTTTGTTATCTCTATTCTTGTCTAGGAAAATAGTCTATATATGTTCTCCACAAGAGTTGTTTAAGTGTTGGAATTAATGTAGATCGTTTTACAAATGATCTGAATCAAAACAAGATTGAAGAACATGACAAAACTAGAGGAGCTTAACTCAACAAGTTACCCTAGAGAAACCAATATGGGAAAAAATCTCCAAAGAAGCAAGGGTAACTAATTTTACTAACTTCAATGATCTAATTTAGATCATAGAGGTCCATATTTAGGGTGAAAATATGGTTGTGTACTATGATATTTACTTGACTACAGTGCAAAACAAATGATTGTTTCTATCAATCTATATGTTCTAGCAAACAAAACTTGATGGGATGTGCTTCAATTTATCTTATAACTTAAATACTAAGTTGTCGCTTTGGTGGGCCTGATAAGGGTATGGGGTTCAATAATTTTTTTTCCTTGGGTACAATCAGAGTAATATATAAAAATAGTGACACTCATAATTGCCATCAAAACAGCACCGCGGGCAGCACGCGCTTCGTGGATGGGGGACTCGGGCGCCGACTCGCACGGACGTTTCCGAGAGGGCCATTTTTAGGGGACGGTAGAGGATAGATATATATATATATATATATATGATTATTACATTTATTAATATATTATAGACAAAGAAAGGGAAAGAGAGAGATATGTCAATAAATGGCTCTAAAAAATATAAGAGCCCTCTACACATGTGACTATCATGTTGATGAATTACAATGTCTAATATCAATCCACCTATCCACGATAATATAGTAGCTTGTCCTCAATCAAGTCTCTGGTCTCTCTTTATCAAGGAGACTAGTGTAGTTTATGCTTCAAGGGTTTCAAAATGATGCAATCAAAGTAAATTGCACTTTGAAAGCTTTGTTTGAAATAGGTATACGTGTTGTGGCTGTCCTACCTTCAAAAGGCCCAATACCTTGGAAATTGGCTATTTGGGTGGATCACTATTAGATGAACTAGATCTACTAGCTCTGTGAGATTTAAACTGTAGCGAGGTAGCTCGCAAATGCCTAAACTGCTGAATGCCCTTTGAAAGAAGTTGGGCCATCCATTAACATCCAAGTTTTGTCTTGTGGGATGCACTTGTTAGAAAATGAATAAATTTGCGATGACGATAGCGAAAACCCTAACAAAAGGTACAGATTTGGAGTGGCATAGGTGTGTGAGGCCTGCAGATGTCATAGTAGAACCTAGCGGCATGCCAATTTTTTTAATCATTGCATCTTTCAAAAACCAAGAATTGTGTATTGGATGCATATGTGAATCCAAAGTTTGAATTTCCTTAAAGCTCTTAAAGGTGAAATAAATTTTAAAAAAAATCAAAATTTTTAATGTTTTAGCCTTCTGTGCTCCCAATTTTGGGGGACTCAAGTATCGGTATAGGATAATGTAACATCCTTAATCCGTATCTAGACAGGAAAAAATCCTAAATTGGTCGAAATGTTTTGCCGCTTCCTTCAAATTTGCTTGATTCATGATTTGCAGGATCTCCCCTTTATGGCCCGCCTGGCCTTGTGGACTACCGATGGGGACATCGGTTTTAAAGGGTGGGACGCCATTCCTAACACAACAAAATATTTAAATGCCTCATCTAAAGAGGTTTTTGGCAAGTTTGTGATAATAATGTCTAAGTTAGCACACTTACGAGTTAGATACCGATTCCGTGTCACCCCTTCATTGTAATCACGTTTCTTATGTGATAAGATATTGCAATAATTAGTAGGGTTTGGGAGTGGAGATCGAATGGGATTGAGGGGCAATGCTCCTCATGGGGGTTAGGGGGAAATACCCTAAGTGGAGTCAAGGGGTAGTGCTCCTCATGGGCTTCAAGGGTAGTGCCCTTGGCACATTCCTTGTTGCGATACAAGGCAAGGTCGCGAGGCAAAGCCCTCACCACCAAGCCCAAATTAAGGCCTTTGAAACCACACAAACTTTCATGGCGCACGCCATTTTCACATTTTATCACTTAAGGGTGAAATTAGGTATTTGGCACATTTTTGTTTATAAAAATGTTCAAAAAATGATTTTTTTGTTTTTTTTTGTTTGGGTAGCCCTTGGGGTCACTCGGGAGTGGCTTGGGCTAGCTCTCCTGCCTAGGCACCTTGGGTTCCCTGTGAATCCTTGAAACCAGGGTGCTTAGGTAGGACCTTGGGTGAACTTGGGATGCTCCTGTTGTAGGACTAGTACCTAGACCAGTTTGGTATAGGATCGGGACATGCCCGGTAACATAACTTAAAGAGTTATGGATGAGCAAGCCAAGCTATACAATGCGAACCAGTTATAATTATGTGTGTTTGCTGAGTCTTTGTGTTAATGCCAGCTATAGTCTTAATTGTATTGTAATCCTATGGTTTCACTGGATGGTTTCGGTGTCAGCCACAATGGAATATTAGGCACCAAAATAGTATAAATATGTGTACAAGGACTAGTTTGAAATGGAATGCTAGGAAATCGTCTATTTATTTTATTTCTGTCTTTTTGTGTCTTTTGTGAATATATATTTACCATAGAATCTAAGCCAAGAGTTTGATTGCCCCACCTTGTGTGTTGAATATGAATCCGTGAATATAGTAAAGCTTCAGTGCTTGTATATGTTTGGAGAAGCCTAAAAAGGTTGCCTGTAATTTGCACTTGAATTAATTGTGGAGACTTTTAGTAATTGTACTCATAGAACTTTTGTAACTGCCATTTAACAATTTATTGCTTTCTAAATTCAATAATTATTCTATATATTAAGCATTGACCATGCACCTGACCTGATACGTAAGAAGAAACATATTTTAAACTCAAATATAATTTATTTTTTCCAGTTGATAACTTAAAAAGATGCATGTAAATTTACTTAAGTGGGCTTCAAATGGATCATTAAATGCTATCTGATTGTTCTTGTATCCTCTGATGTGTGCATAATTCATGTTCTCAGATGCTTTCACTGCAATAGCTCCCCAGTTTGGTTATTTTAAATTCTATGCCCACATCTTTGCATATGAGCTGACAACTGTCATTTTTACTGGTTCTTCAGAAGTTCTAATTAACCTCATTGAGAAAGGATTTTTGCTCGTTACTAGCTTCCAAGTCACTACATATATGCCCAACTAATCACATCTTTATCCATCATTGAAAATAGATTCTACACATATTGCTCCTCTATTGAAATCTCATGCTGTGAGCGAAAGCCTTCTTTATGATGCTTTCAGTCTTATATTGATATTCAATTTTGTTGCAGGTTGGCAAGTCAGGTGTGACTTCATCTGTAGAAACTTCTGTCACTGATGCACTAGAGGCCAATGAGCTTATAAAGGCAAGTTCTTTTAATTATCTTTTGCAGGGAATTATTTTTCAGCAGAATTAGTTTCTGTGTGCTCTCAAATCTTAATTAGTATAGGCAAGCTAAGAAGCCTCTAACAGGGCAAGTGTTGTAAGCACGTTGCCTGCCATGGTATCTGTGTGGCAGGGTATGAGCATGTGCTAAAATGTAAAAGCATACTTTACTTTTATCTGTAGGGCAAATTAATTGAAAAATCATAAAATTAGATTATGCTCTGTAGCAAATGTCCGCGCCTCTCACTTTTCATGCAAGTTTTAAGTAGAGAGACATAAATGAACATTGTAGTAGAATCATTTTTCCTTGTCATACATATTTCTCTCTCATGAGTTTGAAGTTAATCTTGTTTGTCTAGGTAAGAAGGTACCAGAGAATGGGAAAGCTGAATAATGATCTATTTAGAGGGTTTAGCAACAGTAAACTTAATGAGAAAGTGGACAAGTTATCAAAACCTCTGTTTCTTTTGGTTGTCCTTGTATGGGAAGAGTTCCCGACAACATAACAAATCGGCCTGCATAAGGCATGTAAGGTATTGGTGCCATAGGTCTTTTGGACACAAAAATATAGTGTGCCCTGGAGATGCGTCCTCTCTGTTTTTCAGGCATTTCCTGAAACAGGAATGCCCTGGGGATGTGGGGACAGGGACAGAACATAACCCCGTGCTGTTTCAAAAAAACCAGACAAAAAGGGAAAGTCCTGGGGATGCCCCCTCTTCAAGAAGAACGTCCCCTATTTGGGTATGCCAAGGAAGCACCGAGCTGCCCTGGAGATGTCCCCTGCAGCCAAGCATAGATGCAAGGTGTTCCTTCACAAGTGCTGCATTGGTTTTGTCTTTGTGTCAACATCCTTCTTAGGCCCCTCTAGTGCCTACTGCTCTACGCTTCTTTGTCAAACTCTCCCATCGCATGTGTAGCACGGTTTTCACTAATGTCTAAGTTACCGGTCCTGGTATTGGTTTGGGTTCGGGTTTGGGGGTTCGGTTCATGGGTTTGGTCAATTCTTTTACGGGGGATTGGGTTTGTCCATACAAACACATATGAAATTCAGAAATATATTCATATTTGCTGCAGTAATTAGTTCAAAATGCACCACACATAGCATCTTATGTTATATAATAAACAAAACCACCATATTAATAGTCAAATATTAGTCAAACTTGAATGCCATGATACATATTAAAGTTAAAAAATAATAATGTCAAATGTCAACAATTAGCCATCATTGATAAAAAATCATATGGGTCTTCAAAAATATCATCACCATCCAAATTAAATGATGTAGGTAGTGGTAAATTAGATGAACCACAAATAGTGCTAGTGGCATTGACACTAGCACTAGCTCTAGCACTGGCACTAGCACTCCCATGCTCACTAGTTGGCTCATAGTCATCATCAACATCAAGTGCAACAAAGTGGGAAGTGGAAGCATCCAAGTCAATACGCTCTAGCTCAATATCCCACTTTTGTGTCCCCTTCTTTGTAGCCACTTTGTTTGTATGTGAGGAGTCGCAAGTTTGAATGCACATACACCAAGTCCTCTGCCTTTTTTGAGTGTAGTCGATTGTGCTTTATTGAGTGGATGAAGGGGCATGTGCTCCAATTCTTCTCAGATGCAGATGAACTAGCAACCTATCAAGACAAAATTAGAGAGAGAGTTACAAATTAAAAAAATCAAAATATAAATAAAACTTAAAAGATAAAAGTTTTTTTATAAAACTTACTTGCGATAAAATTTTGATCACAAGAGGTTGGAGGTGTGTGAATTGTTGGCCATGGAAGTACCACCAACTATGAACATAGATCATATACTTGTCTCGAAGAGCATCAAGACCACAATTTTTGGAGCATGCAAAATCCATGAACTCAACCCTCACTACATCTCATATGTCATGATCCATGAAGAGTTTGTGAAGTGTTGCCTTGTACCCTTGACTGACTTCAACATCTCTATATGGGGCAGCTCTTGTTGCCATAGAAAGGAGCTCAACACTATAATATTTGGGACTCAATGCAAAGGAAAGAAGATGCAGTAGAGTGGTCATTTTCTTCCATCTCTCTTCAATGATTTTGTGTAGTTGTTTGAAGAATTTCTTTTCAAGATCTTGCTCTTTTGCATTTATGATGACTTTCATCTTCTCAATCATTGAGTCGATGCCATCATATACCACCCATACAAGGCCTATCCATGTCGGTACAACGGATTATGCTCAATATGGGCTCAGTGAAACTGAAGAGATACTCAACACGATGCCACCAAATGTCATCTAGGATCTTTTACTTAACCTTTGTTGCTCTTGTAGTGCTAGATTGCCTCCATATGAGCCAATTTGGGCTGATAACCATGTTAGAAAGTGCCTCATGGACTTTCACAAGTTGTCTCAACACAATTGTGTTGGAGGCAAAATGGATCTCAACAACTTGTTTGAAAATTAATTTATTTTATTTTATTTTAAATTTTTATTGAAATGAAACAATTATTATTTAACTTACCTTTAGCAGCTCCAATTTCGAAAAATACCTTTAGCAGCTCCAATTTCGAAAATTTTCTAAATATCCCTTTTGACATATTGTGGTTGGTGATGAACATTTGGATCTCTTCAGCATCAGCATACACTTGTTTGATCCAATCAATTTTGGTGCCACTTTTTTGTAGCGTAAGGTTGAGGGAGTGGACAATACAAGGTGTCCAAAAAATGTGTTAATAATGCTTCTCAACCAATAACCCAACCACTCTACAATTTTTGGCATTGTTTGTTATAGCTTGCACAACATTTCGAGGGCCCACTTCCTCAATGGCTTGACAAATAATATTAACAATAAATGCACCATCCTTCACCTCCTCTTCACAATCCATTGCTCTCAAAAACATTGCCCCTTTGGGGGACATTGCAATAACATTGATCAATGGCTGATTTTTTGCATCTTTCCATCCATTATAAATGATAGACACCCCCATTTCGACCCATGAATTCCTTATGGGCTTCAAGAAGTTCTCTACAAATTTCATCTCTTTTTCCAACAAGATACTATGCACCTTCTGAAAACCTAGGCCCTTATGGGTTTCAAGGAGTTCTCTACAAATTTCATCTCTTTTTCCAATAAGGTGCTATGCACTTTCTCAAAACCTAGGCCCTTATACCCTTTTGGAGCCTCATTAATGCTTTCACCATTTGTTACCAATATGGTGAGCAGACAACATTGAAAGCCAATCCATTTGTAGAGACACATCTCACTATGTGTTGATCGACAATCGCTTGAGAATCGTTATGAAATGCCATTTTTAGCGGCCCTTTGATCTCTTATGTGTAGAAGCTACAAGTTGTTCTTCAAGTGTGGACAAAAATGGATGGTTCTTTGTAGGTTGAAAAGGAGAGGATGATGGAGGGGGCTTAATCCCTCAGAATCCTTTCTTTAACAAAGGATGATTTGATTTACAACCTGCTACTTGATCTGCTTTTTCTTGCTCTTCAATATGTACCAAGATTTGTGCTTTTGGAATGCCATTACCATCTTTGCTTGGACAAAATTTGATGCCTTGTGCAGGAACTTGCATAAATGGCCTTTCACTTGATTGTATGAGCTCGAATATTTAACTTTACATTCACCACAAATCCAAACATAACCCCCACCACCTGGAAGTTGTATCATTCAAACATATTTCCAAAGAGGAGAGTTTGGATTTGTATTGAAGTGGGGTTGGTTCATAGAGCTAGAATTGGTTGCCATTGTAATACCTAAGACAAGTTCAATAAACAACACATTTGAAGAATTGAAACAAATGAAATTTGAAAACAAAAATATATAAATACAACTTAATATTTAATTCATTTAAAAAAATTAAGCATGTGTTATAGATACCTAGAAGGATGAAAACAAACCAAAAACAAAAAACAAAAAAAGAGAGTTCATTTGTAAAATAAACAAATGAAGGAAAAAAAAAAAAAACTTCAAAAAGTCTGCCTCTTTTGAAGAAATCTTCCTTTACAATCTCCTTGACAGCAAACAAACTCTTTAAAATGCATAGGAATAGCACAACAACTAGCTTGGAGCATTTAACAATCAATCTTCAACTCTATTCATGCAATGGCAAGCAAGAAAATAAGTTCAGCAATGGAGGATAATATTTTTGTTTTTCATTCATGATATGAAAAATGAGTTTGCTTTGTCCTTTTAGATGTTTTCTATACTGTGTTTTAGGGTTTGGGGGGCAAATTGCACTTTTTAGTGTAAAAAAAGGTCAAGAAAAAGTTAAAAAAAGAAAAGAAAGGTGAAATTCACCGATTTGGCGCCGGTACCTGCCAAATTTGCCTCGGGTTTGATGGGGATGGACCAGCAAGTGGTAGGCGAGACCTTGCTTGGACCCGTAGAGAACCAGATTCAAACTCCGAACCCAGGCCAAACCAGATTGGGACCCAGGTTCTGTAGGGCCTGGATCGGTAACATAGCCTAAAGTTGCACAAATTTCCAAATGTGAAAGGTGCTCAATCAAATACATTCCCTTCGGTCTTTGGTCCGTTGCTTGTTTGTGTAGGAGCCCTTTTCTATAATGGGGGCCAAAGAGAGTCATTCAAGCGGGAATCTTCTTGCTGCTGGTTCTGGGTCTCCAATCCACATACCTGGGTATCCCTTTTCTCCCCATAATTGTTGAGTTGATTCAATATGAAACTGATTCAATCTTTGAACTACAGTTGAATTTACATTATGAGTAGATGCCTCTAGATATCTACAATTTCAAGGTAGTCTTTTCATTGCATAATAATATGTGAAGCCTGTCTTTTATGTGAAGACCATCTTTTACATAGCAAAATGGAGTTTCAATTTAATGTTGCAGAGGGGCATGGCTGTACATGTGGAACTACTCTTAAAATTTGTCTTTCTTTATGCACATGTGATTCTAACAGTATTTTTTCCTTAATACACAACAATGAATTACATTTAAATTTTCAAAGCTTATAATCAAAACCTAATTTTTTTATCGGATTAACAGATGCTTAGGGAGGCCTGAAAGTGGAAAAAATGAACCCAAGCTAGGGCCCCTATGTGGCTAATATATTTTTTATATATTAATATATATAATTATATTTAATATAATACATTTAAATTTAATATTTATATTTTAATAAATATTATATATTTAAATTTATAAAATTATTTATATTGTTATCTATTGATATATATTATATATAGCCATCCCCTGCCATCCCCAGAAAGCCATCCTCTCATCTTCCCGTTCCCCCATCCCAGAAACTCAGAGAAACACTGCAAAAATGGTAGATAATTTTTCATTATCAGAAAATTACTTATATTAAAATAAACTGGGCAAAAGAAGAGTATGATGACTATCACTGTAAGGGAGTTTAAAACTCAGAGCCAGAGACGTCATTTTAACAGCAGATAAACTTTCTATTTATCAAACCAGTAAATCGGTAATGTTAGCTTTGTCACCACTGTTATTCCCTTGGGGTTGAGGACAACCGTCTGTTGATTAGGGGCTACTTTGAAGCCCACAGGTTGCGCTTCTCTAAAGACCTGGGAAAGTTTGATATTGTCTGCTTCATGCATTTCCTTTTTCCTTTTTCTAGACCTCCTAAGGTACCCAATTGGTTTTATGGGGTGTAGACCTCAGTACTCGTGCAAATTCTTGAGGTGAGTTAGCCAAATAAGTTTTTGCCTAATCATATGTGGTGATATGGTGAGTACTGCATTTCTCTTGTTTCTAGAGATACAGTTTGTAGTGTCTTAGCCTGCATTTGCTGAGCTATCACTCCAGGGAGAAAATCAGCCCTTGGATATAGCAATAATTCCATGTTTCAGATGACAAACTCTGCATACAGAATATTCCAGCCAACTGAAATGACTGGATCGTGGATTTAAATCTCTTAGAGAAGAGGCCAACACACAGAAAACTGAGGAATCGATTGCCCATTTGTCTAAATTTTTTGTCATATTTTCAGTTGTTATATCAAGTCATTGTACTCAAAAGGATCTCTAAATTGTCAAGTTATTGTCATATTTTTAGTTGTTGTATTAACAAATCGTTGTACTCAAAAAGATCTCTAAATTGTCTAGTTTCAAGTGCTGAAATTAAGGCAAGATTGTTGTGCTTTTGTTCAATCAAAATCAATGATATGGATAAAGCATGATTATCATGTATTTCTTGAAGTTAAAATAAACTCAATGACAGCAACTTTGACTTGGTAGGCTTGGCAATAAGATTTCCATTGTACGTAAGGCTCTTTGGTTAATGCTTTGCTTCTTGAGATGCATATCATTACAGAGCCTGTGTGTTTGTTCAGGGATTGTTGGCATCCAGGATGCCATCAATTGCCATTCATCTGTATTCATGTCAGGTTGGCGAAATCTAACACCTCCTCCGAGTGCAGGTTTGTACGACAGCTATGTACACTACGCACGAGTGCTCTTCAAATTAGAGGGGAAGCTCCCTCAAGCAGCTGGAATGCATGGAAAAGAAAAGTAATCTAAGTCCCATCTTTGTTCACCGAGAGGCCAAGGTTAAGAAACCAAGAACGCTGTGCCAAGGATTTCTTGGTTTCGCAGGATCAGCAACTACAACTTTCAAGCTAACTTACTTTAAATTCCATCCAGCCTCAAAACAGTATAATGAGTGGTGGAGGTGGATTGACTATCGGATTCATAAAATCAGCCTAGGGGACTCTCTACTTGAAGGCAAGGTGGCGCAACTATCATCTCAATCTAAACAAGCTTATTGGGCACAAAACATATTTGAGAATTTACCATGACAATCTTATGAAACCCTATGTGGCATAACACTTGATCATAACAGTAAAGACTCGCAAAACGGCTTTTATCATCAAGATCTTTATGAAACCCTGTGTGGCATAACACTTGATCGTAATGACAAAAGAATTCACAAAACAGATTTATCTAAACTATGAGAAGATTTACCATGATAATCTTTATGAAACCCTATGTGGCATAACACTTGATCAGCATAGTAAAGACTTCACAAAACGCTTTTATCATCACAATCTTACGAAACCCTATGTGGCATAACGCTTAATCATAACAATAAAAGATTCACAAAACAGATTTACCTAAACTATGGAAAGAATCCACCATTACAATCTCTTGAAACCCTATGTGGCATAACAATTAATCGTAATAGCCAAGACACATGAACAAATACCAAAAGAGCAATATTGAGGGCAAGGTAGGCGCAGCATATATTTCTCTCTCAAGCAAAAGTTATTTACAAAATGAGCAAAAGTTTTATTTATATACATCAAGGTGTAGGTAACCCTAAAATCACCTTTGAGTTCATTTCATGCTCTTGCAATGCATGCAAGTTATGCTCTAACCCTAATAGTAACTATACAGCTTACCGGGCAACTAATTCTCGCTTAATCGGTAATAAATAACTCTAATGGACCATGTGCAAGCATGCATCGCCCTTATTTAAAGCAGTTAACTCGCCACTACCTTCAGCTTAACTGAAACCCTAACCCTAACTCGCGGATGATAATTCCAAGGATGAGATAGCATGTGTTAAGTCAGCAAGCGGTTGGCGTAACAACTAACACCTCTCGAGTAGAAGCGTTACAAATTCTATGCACACTACGGCGAATGAGTGCTTCAAATTCATGGAGGGAATTTCAGATAAAGCTGACAAATGTATTTGCAAAGGAAAATAAGCTAAAACCATGTCCTGTCTTTTTGTTTCAGCTGCTAGAGGCACAAGGCTTTCTTGAAAGAACTTACACGTTGCAGCTGAGTTTTCTCTGGTTTCGCAAATCAACTAAACTACAACTTATATCTATCCAATCTCCCCAGGAAAACAGAGCAAGAGGAAACAGAGCAAGGTTATGACTATCAGACGATAAACGCATTCAGACTCTCTACTTGAAGGCAAGGTGGCGCAACTATCATCTAAATCTGAACAAGTTTATTAAGCACAAAACAGATTTGAGAATTTGCTATGATAATCTTATGAAACCCTATGTGGCATAACATTCAATCAGCATAGTAAAGACTCACAAACAACTTTTATCATTAAAATCTCTATGAAACCCTATGTGGCATAACACTCAATCGTAATGATAAAAGATTCACAAAACAGATTTTCCTAATCTAAGAGAAGATTCACCATGAAAACTTTATGAAACCCTGTGTGGCATAACACTCGATCAGCATAGTAAACACTTCACAAAACGGTTTTATCATGACAATCTTACGAAACCCTGTGTGGCATAACGTTCGATCATAACAATAAAAGATTCACAAGACAGATTTCTCTAAACTATGGAAGAATCCAGCATAACAATCTTTCGAAACCCTATGTGGCATAACAATCGATTGCAATAATGAAGACACATGAACAAATACCATAAAGAGCAATATTGAGGGCAAGGTAGGCGCAGCATATATTTCCCTCTCAAGCAAAAGTTAATTACAAATGAGCATAAGCTCTTATTTATATACATCAAGGTGTAGGTAACCCTAAAATCACCTTGAGTTCACTACAGTTCTTGCAATGCATGCAAGATATGCGCCCTAACCCTAATGAAGTAAACTATACAGTTAACTGGGCAACTACCCTCAGTTTAACTGGTACAAATAACCTAATTGGACAATGTGCAAGCATGCACGTCCTTATTTAAAGCAAAGTTAACTGGCCACTACCTTCAGTTAACTAGAAACCCTAACCCTAACTCCTGTGTTGATAACTCCGAGGATGAGATAAGCATATGTTAAGTCAGCAAGTGAACTGAAGACTGGAAGTCAAGTTAACTGCTGCTCAGGACTCAACCCTAGAAATTAACTGCACGTTCTAACTGACAGATCACTCCATGTCAACTCGGTCTAACACTTCGACCAAGAACTCATCGATCTCCCTGTCATCTGGCACTTTGATGCTGCTAAAAATAACAGTTTGTTTCTTTAGTTCTCTACCACTTTCAGTAATTGTGTGCACACCATCTTTGCATTCCTCAGTCGCCTTTCTCAAACTGGGTGCAATCACTGAAACATTCTCTAATTTTGGCGCCCTAGGTTCACCTTCAAGGCTGTCAAAAATCAGCTTCTCGAATTCCGCTTGAACTTTTTCCAACCCAACATACGTGCCATCTTCGAGAAGATAATGACACGGGATCTGAACAACGAAGCCACTGACAAGTGCAAGCACTCCAACTACGTCATCCTTCAGTGAAAATAACTTGGAAGAGATTTTCTCACATATTTCTGTTCTGAGAAGATGCTGCTCTTTCCAAGTGAAGACTTTCTTGATCTTCGATCTCCTCCAAAGCATCGCATGCAACTGATAACTGAGATACAAGAACGCGATCCTTTGCCAAGCTCTCTGCAACTGCAATATCTAGTAACTGAATACCCTGACGGAGTTTGTGTGCCTCACTCCTCAACTGATATAAATCTGCAAGAAGAGTCTTACCAGCAGCAACTAAACTGTCAATCCAATCATCCAAAAGTCTGCCATGACTGACCAACTGATCCAATTTTCGTTTCTCTGCAGGGGTGTGCCGAGGAAGAACCGGTGCTCTATTTGGATTCCCATGAACAAGATCAGAAATGTATTGACGAAGTTGACTAATTTCAGTTTTGAGTAAAGCCTTATCTTCTCCATCCTTCGTGATACGCTCTTCAAGATTATTGGTAACAATCTTAAGAAGAGATACATCTGTCTCTCGTGTGGTCCTGCCAAGATTTGCCTTAGTGAATGTAAAATCACCCACTTCGACCTCGTCCAAGCTTTTACCTTCTGGAGGCACTGCAACTTCTATTACAATCTCTGATTCAGGGGTCTTTTCGATATGCACTTGCTTCTTTATCTTCTTGTTTGATCTCCTCTGATAGGGCTCACCAAACTCTGACAAATCAAGATTGTATGACGGTTCACGCCTTTGTCTTCCCAAAGACTTTTCGAGCCAACAAGACTGAACAATATTTTCAATTCGTGGAGAGACTGTCCCTGATGTATCAACCTGTGGTGTTTCAGTTGTCTCCGATCCTGCTTGAATTTGTGGCTCAGGCTCAGAATCTATATCAATAGGCGGAACGTGAGGTGAACTAGGAAGTGAAACGTGAGGCTCAGTCTGGATAACTGTCTCTGTTGGAACTTCAGGAGCACTCTCAATTTGTTTCTGCTTCCTTTTACCAGTAGCTCTCTTCCCTGTGTTTCCACTGAGTCTAACTCCTTCCGGAGGTATGATAATGGCTTTAACTCTGGGTTTTGCTCTAGAAGTAGAAGGCAATGACGAGAAATCCTTTGGCGGCTCTGCTACAGGAACTGACTTCCGTGTTCGCTTGCTCTCCAAGAATAACTTACTAATCTTGATCACTGATCTGGAAACCTCTTCAATAGAAGTATTCTCTTTAGCATACCAATCAGGTGAGCGAAGTGGCTGCCTAGCAACTTGGTCTTTAACATAAGAATTGAGAAGAACTTCTCTATCATCATCCGACAAACCATCAACATCCTCCGACAAATAATCAGAGAGCTGTCCAACAGTAAGTCTACAATAGTGACGACGACGAACTTCAAATTCATCTTCACAATTTGCCCAGAAGTCTTCAAGTGCTGGCGTATGTGCAATCCCTCGCTCTAACCGATTTGCATAATGACTGAGAGGATCATAGGAACACCTCTCAGTATAAGGCTTGAGTTTGAACCTTTCTGTCTCAGTAGACATACGCCTGGCATTTGTTGCTGCATCACATGTGAAAATTCCCAATGAGAATGGAAAATTTGCCGCAGCCTTATGACGACTACGAAGAAAGAAGTGAATGTGCTGCATTTGCCTGAGAAACTCCATAAAGACAATCTTTTCTGACGGATATCTTGGCAACATCAGAGGTTCTCCAACATAACCATAAACCCGGAGGTACGTGAAAGTGGGAAACTGTATGAACCAATCTGCCCAAGTCTCCAACGCTGATTTGGCCTCGGCTGAAATACTAATGTGCATCTCATCATCAAGATCCCTCACGGTTCTCATGGCAAAGTGATCATTCACCACTTGGAAGTCCTGCTCAGACTGAGAAAACTCTAGCTGTGGATAATACTCATGAATACGCTGAACACCGAGAGTACCATTGGTTTTAAGAAGTCTGAAACTACCTTGAAATGCCACCAAGTAGACCAAATAGGATATCATATGAAACTCGTGATGCTTGAGAAAGTTAGAAATCTGCTGATGTAAGCAATCACTAATTAACATAGCCCAGTCAAAACGCTCTGTGCCATCAAGGATTCTGGTAATCAGGTAGAACATCCATGGACGGAAAGTATTAGCATCTGACTGGCCGGTAACTCGATTGAGTAAGGTGATCAAAACAGCAACTTCTCCTTTAAATTCACCACGACCAACCTTCTTAGGCAAGTTAGTTTTCTGAATTGTCAACCATTTCTGAGCAACCTTTCTCTGTGAACGTTGATGATCAGCATCCCATATCTTCTCACAAGCTTCAAGATCAACAGTAAAGTTATCTGAGCGAGGAGAAATAGCAAAACATCTTTCTATGTCCTTCGGCTTGAGACTGCAAACCACTCTTCCATCAACCGATCTAATCTGTCGTGAAGACGAGTCATAATGCTTAATGCAAGCAAGTACGAACTCAAGATCGAAGATAGAAACAGGAATGGATGTCGCTGCCAGCAACCCGGAACGCTCAAGATTCCTCATCGAATTGCTGCTAACACCTTCTAAACTGCTCAGATTGACCACTGGATAAACATGATTTAGGTCCGTATCTGAAGTCTTGGTGAAATTATGTGTAAGGACTGATTTCACCTTGTAATCAATGAGATTGAACTGCATTTTGAAAATGGTGACTTTTGACTGTAAAGTCGAATATGTTTGAAGAACTTTCTGAAAAACACTGAACAAGGCTAAAAATAGCTTCTGACAGGAGAAATTTTCGAAGAAATTCTGGAACATGGGTTTTGTGCACAACTGAATTCTGAATAAACCCAGATAGCTGGATTTTGGAAAAAATATGATTCAAGCCTACATGCAAAGAAATTCTCGGAAAAAGGCTCAGAGCTTCAGAATGAAGGCTACGGGGCGATTTTCTCGAAAAAATTTAAGAAGTGGGTCTTGTTGCACACGCTGAAATATAAGAACCCAGATGAACAGATTCTGAAAATGTGTTGAATTACTCTGGCATGCGAAGAAAGTACCTAAGGTGAGAAAATAGAAGAAATAAGACAGAAGATAGAAAGTTTTGCTTGTCTGCTTCTGAAAAATCTGCAACTCTCTTCTTCAAATCTTTATAAAACCTGCATGCAAAGTGAAAATGAAGTCTAGAATCGACTTCCTTTGAAGAATCTGAGCTCGTAGCTTCGAAGAACGCTGAAAACGGACACCTGAATCACCTTAAGCTTGCTGGTCGCTCAAGAAAATACAAGCTTTCAGAGCAAAAGATGATGCAATAATGGACGCCACTCTTGAAATATATAGAATTTCATCATAAGAAATTCGCACTAAAGCAAGCATGCATTAAAAATGGCGCTTGGCTTCTTATTGGTCTTCATAGTAGTTAACTAGAACTCAAACAAGCTCAAAAGGTGGACGTGCTTTAGGGTTTGCCCTTTCAACACTTCAGTTGAACTCATCATGCGATTTTAGCTTCAGTTGAGACTTGTCTTAAGTTCGCCATCTTCAAATTTGCCTTGGATTCATCAATTTGACCTAAGGCGTGCCCTTTAGATAGCTTCAGTTAACAACAAGAATAAGATAAGAGTTCGCCATCTTCATGCAAAGAATAAGCTAAAAATAGCGACCCTTTTAGAAGTTCAGTTTGGCCTTCAATAAGTGCGCCAACCTCACATGCTTTAATCAATTAAAATCTAAAAATAGCAACCAATTTGAACTAAAGTTGCCTTCCTTAAAAAGTGCATAGCTTCACACAAAAATGCTTCACTTTTCAACCTTAAATATGGCGACCCTTTTGAAACTCAAGTTGACATGCAAATTCGCCATACTTCACAAATCTTATGCTTCACGCTTCACAAACTAATGCTTCATCAAAATATGGCGTCCCTTTCCATGACTTCAGTTAACATGCAATGAAGCGCCATCTTCACAATCTTGACCAAATTCGCCATGCATGTAAACTTCAGTTGACTTTTAGTGATAATCTTCAGTTAAACTTAACATGCAATCAAGTTAACTGAACATGCAAGGTAGTTAACTGAACATGCAAACCAGTTAACTGAACATGCAAACTGAAAGATCACTCCACATGCAAACATATGAACTGAAGATGACAACCCAGAAATCGTTCAATCTAACTGCAGTCAGAACTCCAGTTAAGGCGTCCATTCAACTCACTTTCGAAAATTCAAATTTGAACTCTTGGGCGAATTCCAGACTTAGCCAAATTTCATGAAAATTTAGGCTAAAACCTCTGCCGGGACCTCTGTTCATCCCCTGACACTAGTTGACTGACTTCTCCGATTGGCTGGCTGACAGGTGCATTGCGGAGCTGAGTAAAAACTGATCAAATGATATCTTGACACTGCACGCCATAAAACTGACATCTGAAAGTTTAAAAATCCAAGCGCCTTTTTCAAAAGCTGCGCTTTTTCCCTGACTTAGTCAAATTTTGACTTCTGCATTTCGAACGAAGGGAAAAACAAAATCCTTCATAACTTCTGATTTATCAACTTTCAGGA